>JARJDV010007975.1:0-50002 GCA_030264675.1 Anaulacaspis nigra | reverse complement strand
TGCACACCAACAAAACATGATATTACAATTGGGATTGCTACTAATAATACTCATTACGTTTCACAATCAATACAACAAGTGTTTACATGTCCGATATTTACACCCGAATTAAAAGCAGAACCCAAGATAAACGCCATGACAAATGATAGTATAACGTTGTACATTCCAGGAGTGCACAATGCCGAATCAAATTGCCTTTTAAAAGTTATTGCTCTAAATGCGGAATATGGCAGTGATTGTAGCGATCTGAATACTGTGGACAATACAACAGAAACAACAAAATCGATGTGTTTGGAGATTCAGAAGTATCCATGCACACAAAAAGCCAATGTTGATAACACATACCAATTGAAAAATACAAGCATGCTGAATTTCAATACGGATGATTACTCAATATTTATTATTTTGATTAATACATTTATGGGAAATACTTCAATAAAATCATACAACTTGGGGCACCACTCTTCGCCCCTCTCACCAGTAGATCAAGCAAGTTCAATCTGGTGGGTTGTGTTGTTAATCTGTGTCCTTTTAATTATAGCGGGATTCATAATTTATAAATATAATTATTGGTTTACCAAACTACTTTTCAAACCAACGGAAAGTAAGAATATAAATTAATACATATTTCTGGGCTATTAACTCTCGCTTTTAGACTTGCAACATGATTTAATTCCGTTAACAAAACCAGTGACTTTAGGGCCTGTTTTGACAGCAATTCAACCACAGCCCACTTTAAAGAAGCAACAAAACTAGGAATACGAATATGCCCATAAAATTCATATAAACGAGTTAGAAACATATCTCAAAGAAGCAATGTTTAATGGCGAACTTGAAAAGCAACATCAGCAGTTTCTTCGTAATATTCCCATACCCAGTAAGGTTCAAATCGTTAATACTAATTTAATGGTGCTCTAATTTTTTCTCTTTTTTAGGTGATCGTAGGCGTGTTGTTTTGGATACTCTGCCCGGCATCGATGATAGTGACTATATAAACGCAAATTTCATAAATGTTGTAATTTAAGTCATTTCTATACACACTTAAATATCATTAATTATTTTAGTCACCATGGTGTAAAAATGCATATATCTTATCGGAAGGACCAAAGGAAAGTACCTTCTTTTACTTCTGGCGAATGATAATACAACATGAGGTTGAACACGTAATAATGTTAACACATATCGTGAAAAATGGAAAAGTATACTTATAATACAAAAATTCATAACTGATAATATCTTAAATCAATTATTGTAGATGAAAGTAAAAAAATACTGGCCTGATTATCACAGCTTGAAGAAATCAATTACGCATGGAGATATTACGATTACAGCCAATAAAATTAAAACCTTCTCCAACTATGAATTACGAATCTTCACCATTGAAAGAAATGGAATTCAGCGAAAAGTAAACATTTCCATATTTACCAACAATAGCTAATAATACGTAATATTTTAGTTAACTCAATATCATTTTACTGCATGGCCGAATCACGAGGTTCCCGTAAACACTAGTAAGCTAATGCCATTCATGAAATGTATTCTGAATATCGAACATAACTCTGCGCATCCCATTTTAGTTCATTGCAGGTATTTATTTACAACGTCGCTCTAAGTGTATATCTTATAATAATATATTTTCTTTTTGTAACAAGTGCAAGAATAGATCGAACAGGGATAATAATATTGGCAGATATATGTATTCGAATGGGAAATCGCGACCAATATTTTGATGTCTATCATCAACTTGCTCTATTACGTGAACAACGACCTAATTTAGTTGATAACACTCAACAATATAAATTAGTGCATATGATTCTACTAGAGTACTTTAATGCACACAACACCAACTATAAATGTCATGAATTCAAGAAGCAATTGGAAAATCTAACTGATACGATGTTTGTCGAACAGATGAAATACATCGAGCGTTCAGCTTGGAAAGAAGAAGTTTTCAATGCCCCAGTTTCTTTCGAGATTAATTGTGATTCTGCTAAGAATCGAAATCCGGAAATTAAACCCACACCGAGCGGAATTATATATTTGCGTCCTAGGCATCAAAGCGACTCGACATATATTAATGCAGTATTCGTAGATGGATTCAATCATCCTAGAAAATTCATAGTTACACAGCATCCTATGAAGAATACAGTGGACGATTTCTGGCGATTGGTACACGATAACGATATTCAACTGATTATTTCATTACAAAGAAGTTATGATGTAAGCCCCACACCAATTGATCAATATTATCTAAGGCATTTTTTTATTGCTAGGTGGAATTTTGGAAGCGAGAAGATTATTTCAAAGCGGGTGTTCTTTTCCATATAACTCACATATCGACGGAATTCTTAAATGATTATGAAGTGCACCGCATTGAACTTCAGCATAAGGACAAAGCAAACATAATAAACATGTTTGAATTAAACTCCTGGAAGCTGGATCAAGTTCTTCCTGATGATATAAATGTCTGTTTAAGTATTTGGCATCAGATGGATAAATATAACAAGGAAGATAATAGTATTCTTGTATTATGCCGGTAAGCATAAGCATCTACTTTAAACGAATTATATACATAATAATTTCCTCAGGGACGGAGCAAGCGCCTGTGGATTATTTGTTGCAATGTCCTTCCTCTTGGAGCGCATCAAAGAAGAACAAAGTTGTGACGTTTGTCAATACGTACAAAGTATACGTCGAACTAGAAAAGAGTTCATAACTGATATTGTAGGTATTTCCTTTGACAAACTATCGAATTTTTATGTTCAATTTGTGATTTCAGACACAATTTAAATGTTTACATCGCTTGGCGGCATTATACCTTAGCCAATTTGACGAGTATTCCAACTTCAAAGTAATTTAATATATGATTGTTAGTTTGGCTATTATTACTATTAATTTATTAATTTTCCTCTCGGTGTCGGTTAAAATATAAATGTTTATAAGTTTAACAATCACTTTTAATACTTTGTAATATTTATAATCGTATCCATAATAAAATCTATCTAAAATTTAACACAACATAGTTTCGATTAGTTAAGCAAATAACAATAGAGTTGCAGTGGGTACCAGAAGTCTGTTTAAACATGTAATTGGGCGTTATTCGCTAACATTAGTTATCTAACGACTAATGGTACACTCACTAGACACAAAGGTACTTTATATGCTGTGTTTTATTAGATGACTTACTAGGTAGTTGAACAGCGAGAACCTACTGCAATGATATTTGAAATATTGAATAAGCATAAAGTAAGAAAGCTATCAAATGAACGGAATGTTATAATAAAACACAGCATAATTATATAACGATTTAAAAACGCGATAATGTGCCAGGGTTAGCATTCTGTGCGCACGAATCGCTTAAATATTCTAACATTTCTCTTATGCGTTAGGAAACTGACAACACTTAAGGGACGAGATTGTTTTAGTCATATGTTAGGCGTTTGTTCATGATATGTAGCAGTCTAAGCTATGCGTAGAATTCCTTTGATTTGCGTGCGCAGCATGACTTAACGCATTTATTAATTGTTGCTTATCACAGTCCTCCAAGAGAAAACAAATGTGCACGTTTGATTTACAGCAATACTTTGCTATTATCTTGTATCCGCGTCGACAATAATGCAGCGCCAAACGTTAAAATCACGGTAAGGACCGCGGGTATCAGAAGAATCGTGCGTACCATAGCTGTGTAAATAGGAATAGCACACAAGGACGCCAGATGGAATAAACTGCGCATAATTCCATGTGCTGTGCACCTAGAAAACAATTTACTTAATGCAGTTTTATGAGTCTCTCGGTCAGTTCATGACGCACAGGTATAGCTCACAATAAGATATAAATAAAACCCATATTGTGTCGTATACCCTGGCAATTCACTCCTTGAAGGTGAGATAAAGACTCTCGAAAACACTACCAAGGATTGAACAATTATGTTTTCTATTATAACTTTTATATACTTCCATGCTAAAATTTGAGCTCCCTGTCTGAATGTCCCCCTCCTCCCCAGCAAACAATGCGGGTAACCCCGACTAGCTTTGTTATCATTATTTACTTAATTTTTATGCATCAAATTATTCAATCCTCATTAGTTTCTTCACGCATCTTGTTCTCACAACCATCTAAGGAGTTGCCCAAAATTGAGTTTAAGGGGTAAATACCCAATATGAGTTCTTCTTATTTTATATTGCCGGTACATCCACTAAGGTGAGCATTTTATACAAAAAACGTCATGAGTTTACCGACGATCCAATAGATTATTACCTTAAATGACAAGGATAACCCTCTATGATGACCATTGTGAGCGTATTGATCGAACACATTAGAAATACTTTTACCGCCGCCTCAGTCAGCAGAATAAAGCTAAATCTGTACTGAAAGAAAATTCCAATTGACGAGATGCTTCCCAGCAGCAGTAATGTTACTATTATGGGGGGACGCAGTGTAATTTCAAGTAAGAAACCCACAATCAAGAGCGAAGGTAACATGGGGCCAGCCCAAGCAATTGTCTCTTGGTACAAGTCTTCCAAATAGATATTGTAATCAAAGTCCACAGTGCAATCGGAGATTAGTGACAGAAACGTGTTATTGATCATTGCACAATTGATGAAATGGTGATCCGACAAATCGGTGTCAACAAATCTAAAAATTATTCATATTTTACTCAAAATCTCTCTGAAGTAATTACAGATATTACCTGGAATCTCGAATAGTGGTGTTAAGAAAATACGTAATAGATGACTTTACATTCGTAAATTCTGCTTCCACAAAGATGCAATTGATAAACTCAACATGTTTCAACTCTAGGTTCTTAAAAGTTACGTTTCTAAACGTACTATCTCTATATTCAATATTTTCAACGGTGTGATTAAACGTATAATCAGTGTAAATCGCATGCTCGACGTATTTGCGCATTGAATTATATTCCAAATCGTTGAGATCCTTAATCATTGCGGAAGAATATGAAGAGATTCCCATATAGACAAAGCCAAGCATGAGATGAAGTAAAGCAAGTAATGCAGTTGTGCGGAAATGAACTGGCGAAGAAATGCGTTGAAACGCGTCGCATATAATGTCAATACCATTACGGATAACATTCCGATTAGGACTCACTGGACGATCGCGGTAAGCACTGCGACCGGGTAATTCCAATTCAGTAAGACCATATTGTGTGCGCGACTGATTCAACCTATGAAGGCGTTGATAAACTTCCAGTGCTTCCACTTCACGTGACGCCTCAAGTAAATATCTCGGTGATTCAGATGTCCAGATTAGTCCAACAATGCAAGCGATGGTCGGCAAAATATTTGCAATGAGGAATCGGTGCCATGAACTCCAATGTTCTCGATTATCAAGGACCACATCGGCACCTTCGGTGGGAAGTGTGAGGTGCGCTATGGTCGATGTTAAAAGGGCGCCTAAAGGCCAAAACGAATGTAAAAGACCCGTGTAGCGAGTACGAGTGGCTCGTGGACATGTCTCCGCTAAGTAACTAAATGTCAGAGGCATCGCTCCCGCAATTCCAATACCGGAACAGAACCTTAAATCAAACGCTGACCTTTACACACAGCCACCTCCAACACCATGCGCTTACCTCGCGGTCATGAAAGTACCATACGTTGGCATCACCGTCGCCACTGCCGAGAATAATGCAGCTACAATCAACGAACTAACAAGCGCACGACGTCGACCAACTCGATCTCCAAGGATACCCCATGCGACAGAGCCAATTGCAAGGGCGAGTAGTGTAATGGACACTAAATTATAACTTACCTACACAACAAATCATTAAATAATTTCTACACGTACCCAGCCATCCTTTGCGATGATCATCAATACATAGTTGTAATTCAGCAGCAGGCAAAATATAGCTTAGTATTGCAATTTCACTGCAGTCTGCGGCAACTGCAAGACCTAGGACCAACGTAAGAAGTAGTTGTGCCTTCCCAACATTTGCCTGCGACAATGCGTCTTCGTGAAATCCAACTAGTGCTTCTCCTGCAACATTATTACTGCCTGTGCTTCCACTTGTTGACACTAAAAAAATTCTCAAAGAAACAATAATGCATGGGTGTAAACAAATAATACATACGTTGCTCCGATGGACCATTCTGTCCTGGTTCCAAAGGTGGCACTAAACATGCCGACTCTTCGCACATTTCGTTTACTTATCCTGCTCAATGCACTACAGCAATTGTTTGCATCTAAAAGCACTCATCGTTTATTCGAAACATCACTTTAAAATAGATAGTATAAATTATTTACCCAAAAATAGCTGTAGACCTTACTAAATTTGAGCTATTTGTAGCACTTTGATTGAATATACAACTCAAGCGCGCTAAATGACTTCGTAGCACATGCAGAATGGCACAATAATAGCTCTTATCCACTATCATTTAGCGCGCTAGACAACCACCGCTAAAGTGGAACGTATATCGATTGCATTTTGTGATTGTGCCATTAAAATGGGGCGGCAAAATTGCGCTCGCGGATCAATAGTCGCAAAGAGCGACATCTTTTTATTATTTGAATTTTGAAGAACTAAATTCATTCAAAATGAATATTGATTTAAATGCAAGATTCGAAATAAGTTCAATTTGAATCAGAATTGGCGCCTTCGTCGCCACGTGGAGTTCAACGCCGTGTTTGCCCTTGAATGATAACCTATTCGATTGTTTATTATTTGTATTTGAAAGTAGTTTGTAGTGTAGTTATTTTAGTTTAACAAGTTCTGCGAAATACTTAAGCATCGAATGCAAATAGTAGAATAGCATTGTTGCAGCGTTTTCCAAGTCAGTTAAAGTGTTTAAACAATGAGTGTGAGGCTAAATCTTATTGCTGCTGCTTGTGAAAACATGGGCATTGGTAAAAACAATGATTTACCATGGAAATTAAGGTAAGATTTCTATTTATAAAGAAATTCCACCCAAAATATCAAATTTCAGAAATGAAATGAAGTACTTTACTCAAATGACCACTGCCACAACTGACCCCAATAAGAGAAATGTTGTTATCATGGGGCGAAAGACTTGGGATTCAGTGCCCCAGAAATTTAAACCATTCAGTAATAGAATCAATTTTGTACTTTCAAATAGTAAACTGGACTTAAATATGTTTGATAATACTTACGCTTTTACAAGCTTGGATGAAGCTATTGAATCCTTACAAAGCAAAGAATTCTTCAACCAGTATGAGAAAGTCTGGGTCATTGGGGGAAGCCAGATTTATAAGGTAAATTTAAAATCACCCAACCAGCATTTTACCAGAAATACTTACAGCTCTCAATGGACTCCCACTGCTTCTACAGATTGTACTTAACGCACATAAAGAGGCTATTTCAATGTGATACATTTTTTCCTGCATTGGGAGAAGACTTAAGAGAAGTGGTGTAAGTTACACGCAAATTGTCAATCTGAAATCTATTAAATAATTCCTCCACAATTCAGGGATCCCCAAGTACCAGCGGGAGTGCAGCAGGAGGGAGACATTCAATATGTGTTCAAGGTGTATGAAAACACCAAGTTTGCTCAATAAGAGGCTCTTACTTACTACTTAAACCAATAGTTGTTAAACATAAATAATGATTCTTTTACTTATCATTCGTTTTTTAAACAAGTTTGTTTGCACTGCGCATAAAAATATAACATATAATTTTTGCAACAAATAACTCTTCCTAAACCTGATTAAAATCTTCACAGTCAAAATTTATTCTAAAACTATAGTTTCATCATAGATTTGTCATCTGCACGTTCCTCCTTCGCGTTTCGTCAATCGCGTCTACCGACACGCCACTCTCGCCACAACCCTGCCGACTATTTGGATCTGCAATCGTATTACCTCTAGTCGTAATCAAATAATTTTAAACATGTAACGAGCATGTGTTCCCTACACGCACCGCTACCCGCAACAAAGAATAATCATCATTAGTGAGTGAATTGTACACGAATCTAAGTTTGCACGAAACGATAGCCTTGCGCTGTTCGTTCGTTACTTTCGCTAAATGGTACCCGTGCCGGTCATTGTTTCCTGCACGGACTGCTCGGGCAGCTGGTGGCGGCGAACATTCGTCGTAATCTGCCGGCTCGTCAAATTCGTCGCCTGGTTACTCCAATCGCCCGTCTGCACAATGGTGCGATAAAACTTTGACGTCGTCTTGTTGAAGATTGGCAGCAGTTCATTCGCCTCATTGGACAGTGCCTTCATGTAGACAACAGCATCTGTGCCATGACCCTCGCAGGACAACAGCACGAGATCGCCGTGGAAGTAACGCGCGTATAATCGCGAAATGGGCAGACCGTAACCGTAGCCGGCCAGGGGCACCGTGTGCGAATCAGACTTACTTGGCTGCGGCGCCGTGGAATACATGTACTTGAAGAGATGATCAGTCGTACTGCGTGCAATTCCACCACCCTTATCGGACATCTACGAAACAAAACGCATTCATAGAGCAATCAACAAAAGGTCTGCTGACCAAGTCACTACCTTCAGACAGATATCCTCCTTGCCTTTCGCAATGGTCACCGTAATCGGCGGGTAGGACTCGATCGATCCATGGTATTCCATAACAGCACGCATGGAATTTTTGAAAAGCTCAAAAAGCATGTGATACAAATGTGATGGCACGTAGACCATGCGTATATCGCACTCCTGCTCCAGGTGATTGTGCTGCGATTCCTGGACAATCAGGTCGGGTGAGGCCAGATAATAGCGGTCGCAGAGGAAGCGCGCGTTCTCGTATGCATCCTTAATTACACTAACAATATCACAATTGGGATCGATGCATCCGATATATTTGCTGCGATTTGGTCCAGGCGCATTCTCCAGCTGACCGCCAAATAGTAATGCTGCAAGCAAAGCGCATCTAAGAAACGTACCATCTACAGCTGAAGAGCACTTACTGTGTTGGTTAATAAGCATGCGAATCGATATCCTCGACATATAAAACCTATCTAAGAAGTACTGTATGCTATGCTCGGTGTGTACGTCAACGTCGTGGGACTCCTTCAGCTCGAGAACACCTTGTGCCATTGTCTCCACGACATCCGCATGCCGGTTGCGAATCATTACAAGACTATCGCAAAAGTGCTGGAGTGTCTTGCTGTTAATCTCCGCCTTTTCAAATTCGATAATCTCCTGGAAGCTACGCATATACCAGTCGTTAACCGCCACCACGGAGGGCATCCGCAGTAGATTCTCTGGCAGCAACGCAATCTCCTTCATGATATTTGCAAGCCGCACGGGCAGCTCCTTGCGCAGGAAAATAAAGGATTTCTGCTCGGATGCGCTCAGCCCTGAAACAGAAAAACACATCATTTTTATCTCTCCCCAAAGCCAAAAAAGTTATAGTTGCTATTTTCCGCCTCGCGTCATGTGTCATAAAAAGGAAACCGTTCATTATGATAAATTGCATTGTAAATGTTTTCGTAAATAACTGGCAATGAAAAGTAAATACATGCTAAGAATGCTCATAAAATAAATGACGATTTCATTTTTAATAAAACTAAAAAGCATCTAAACGAACCAAAGCAGACTTATTTATAGTGGCCCAAATAATAAGTTACTATTGAAGCATTTGAAACTTTTTACATAAATATTTATGTACATCGTAATCTCTCTATATTTACGAATGATTATTTTAATGGCCCATTTTACAAACGTAATAATTGCGCAAAAAAACAAGTCATTTATTGATAAGCCATCAAATGCAGTATCCGATGATAATTTGTAAGCATAGCGGCAGTGTCCTCGCATCGCGCGGAATGTTTGAATAATTCGCGCATAACGCATAAACAACGCAGAACGACGGCCGAGGCGGCGAATTGGTAACATCCCGTATGTTATTTGCGCGCACGCAGCTGAGTAACGTAAACAACAAGGTGGCCTGCAAATGATGTGTTCGACTAGACGGGACTGGAATGAGTTGTTAGACTTTGTACCCACAGCAAGTCATGATCGTCAAACACGATGATGCAAAGTGCTAATATGCTCTCCGAGCGCAGCGCAAGCGGCTAAACAAAATCGGACTCGTTGCGCGGTTTTTTCCTCTCTTCTCTGGCACTCGCAAGGCCACTTTCGAGGGAGAATTCCATGCAATTCTGTGTCATGTCATCGAACAGAGAGGCATAGTGTCAGGGCTTTTATGAAATAATCGCCTCGTAATTATTAATTAAATCGTTCGCACGCTCACGTAATAATTGCTTTCGATTATATCCGCACACGATAATAACAGCCAGCCGTCTGGCTTCGCTCCTGCCCAAATAACAATTGACTTGCGAAAAAAACATTCCGCATTTCATGATCCGGTGCCAGAAAAAACGTTCAAAGTTCAGCGTAAAAAAGCGACACGTTTGATTGGCCTGCTGAATTTTCCTCATGTTAATCATACGTACGCACGAGCACTCACTCAGATTCTAACAAAAAATATTATTTTTATCCCGTTCTGCTTCACTTCCAAGTCGAGTAATTACATAATTTCGCCGTACTTTAAATTCCTTCATTTATGGCAATCGCTCCGCTGTTTTCGCACAATATTAAATTGCGCACCGAGTTCGAATGTGAAGGGCTTCCTCGATCGTTGCCTGGCGTGCACAATGAATGCAAAATCCCAGCGCATGTTGTCTATATTTAAGTAACAACTCGTTACGCGCTAATGCAAATTGTTCGAGCATATTATACGAACCAAGCCCACAAAACGAACGAGTAAAACCACACGTACACAAACAAGTGCGTGAAAACTGATAAAATATAGCTTGAGTTACGTGCTCAGTTAATATGCATGAAAATTGTTGTTGAGTGTCATGACTTAAATTCTGTGTCAATTGAGAGAAGCCAAATGTCCTTCCGCTAACCGCTAAAGCATAGGAGCGCGACATCAAATCGCTTGATACTCTCTCTCGCGGCTGTATCAAATTAGATGACAGCAAAGCATTGTGTTGCGCAAGACGTCAACCATGATAATACATAATGCAAATACGCTATGTGACTTGCATACGACGTTACGTCACACGCCGATTCAACTACTGTGCTCAGCGTATCATCGTTGTTGTTATTATTATTATTATTATGCGAGTTATTGGCGATTATGCAAACGTCTAATGCGTAAATCAACGCGCCATGTGCTTAGCACACTCCTCCCGAACGAGCCATTCACTCGCTAGCTCCAATCGCTTGCGTAAAATACATATAAAAATAAAAATCGCGACATATGTGTGGAAATGAAATGGATGGACTATCATTTCGGCGCACTTTCTGCGACATAAATAATACGCGACTGGGCATTCGAATTAAGATGCTTAAGTGCCATACCACGTCGAATTGGCTCAGTTGATATAATGTCAAGTTCACTATAACAAGAGGCATTCATTGTCATTGCATTTCCATTGTTAGTTCTCGTAAAGGATGACAAATCGATCATTCTACCTGTAGGTATTGATAATTATGTATTTATGAAGCAAGTCCAAGGAAAACAATTTCATTGTTGCGTGCAGGACACCTAATGCATTTTTCAGTCATTTGATACTAAGTCATTGCTAATGGATATTCCTTTTCCATGACCGCAGGTGAATTTGCCTTTCTAAACTACCTACTTCTTGTTTTGTTGTTTCGAAGGCGAACTTTTGTAAACAATCTCCCTGTATATAAACACTGCAATATGCATTTTACTGCAACATGTGCAGTAGCAAATTTTTATTGGCAAAACATGATGTTGGGAGATTTACACGAATCCGCATTTAGCCTGTGCAAATTAAAGGTTTTTTCCATGGTTACCATACATTTGTGCATTGTTGACATATGCACTTAACCTTACTTACCAGTGCAAATCCCCTATGTCATGGATAATCCATGATTGTTCAACAAATTATTATCAAGCTGTTTATTACTGTAGGCCAATTTGCAACTACTGAAAACATTACCACGTATCAAGAGGCAACATTTTACGCCGTCAATGAGCATCTAGCATAATATTTGTTTGGAACGCAAATAAACACTGGAATCTCGCTTATCAATCGACATATGGGCCTCTCAACAACGATCAATCACATCTAGAATTATCGACGGCAATTAATAAATGGCACGTGCCATATTTCAATTGCGGGCGTACAGGAAAAAATTCAGAAATAACTGACCCAATTCCTCCGAGTGGGGTCTGTTTACATTGATGGACTGCACGAAAACGAATTCTTTGGGCTGGGGGATGGTGTCAACTGATATTTGCAATGTCGGGGAACAGGACTGCCTGCATGGGGGCAGCTGACATGACCGGGCAAGAAGTGCAACTTACCGAAATCAATAAACTTCTTGATGCTGAGTGGTGACGGATTGAACTGTGAATAGAAGTCAATCATCTTAGCAAAGGTGCTAAGACTTCGTGGTGACAACTTCATCTTGCTGACAGACGTTGTAAACACCAAATAATTGCACTATACTTCCTTTATCGCGACCAAAACTTAACAACAACGACCGTCCGCGTAACAATCCATTGCTAAACTGAACTGACCTTGTGGCGGTCTGCCATTTTATAACCTGCATGTGACAGCTGGTCTCAGCTGCGCACGGTCCTATAACCTAATCTAGAATCCAGCCGTATTTACATATCGATGTTCAATTAGGCAGGACTAAAATCGATTCGCAATCAATATTACTTGTATTGGATAATATCAAGTTTTGAGACAACATGAACTAAAATATTTATTTGGACTACTTGAAGTCGCCTAGCGCTAACTAAACGAACCTAGTATGATGCGAAACTTGACAGTTAAATAACCAACAAAATTAGACGCAAGTCTTTTGTGTTTGGTGTTTACCCAAGTAAAACAATTTCAAGTAATGCATAAGCATAAATATGCGTTAAATGTATAATTGCCGTTGAGTGCCTTGGATACCAGAGTTCGAAAATGCTTGCCAGTGCTGTTTAAGCCATGTCGTTGCCTCAAGTTGAGGCTGAACGCATCAAAAAGGGTATTGCTATTTTTAATGCATTACTAATTCTTCTAAACTCTATCCATTCGTAATTGACCGGTTCCTCAGAGTTTTCGCACTCCTGCAGCGGTTTTTCGCATCAGTCGACTTTGTTTGGTTAAACTTTAGCAAAATCAATAACACTATGCAATAGGGCTGGCACTGAGCATGCCCTGCCGTAAATGTCACCCTCATTCAAAGCACCACCGCCGCCGCTAGAACGACGTCACGCCGTGAACCACCCCCCAGATGCGTTCATTAATAACGCACGTAGTGAAAACTAGAAATCGTATCGTGGCATACAAGTAACAGATTAATCGTGCAATCAATATGCATAGAACCGTGAAGTTTGCGTAGTTGCGATTCGCATTTGCCGTTTTTTTTCCTGCCGGGTGGAGCGGGGTAGCCCCCTAGTGTGTGCAATGTGTGCCCGACCTGTTTAGTCAATAACTATGTGATTGCGGCTTAAACGAGCGAAAATTTAAACGGATTTGTTGTTGGACGTAGGAATTAGCCGGGTTGATGACGCCTAAATGTTGATGGTGATTGCATTTAACAAAAGATGCAAACTTTACGAAAGAAAACCAGCCCCCTTAAATGTAAGTAGGCCGTGTGTTTCTTTGCAATTTGCCATTTCGTTAATAGTCGATCGTTTGCGTTACGTTTTAGCGTTCAATTGTTAATTTGTTTGATTTGTTATCGCTTGGCCTCCTTGCTTTGTAGTTTTGGTTTGTTTACTGCGCTAATTCGCTAGCGATGAGTACAATGATGTTCGAATGTTCATGGATGTACTGTTAAATTTGCGTGCTTGAATGCAGTTTTTTCAGATAAGAATGAAACATCCAGATTCCTGGGAGAAGGGGTGAGCTTCAAGGCGAAGCTCATCGGGATCCTGGAGGTATCGGAGGCACGGGGCGATCGCATGTGCCAGGAAGCGCTCGCAGATCTGAAAATGGCTATTCGCGCCGCTGGTGAACACAAACAGCGGATTACGATTAATATAGCCATCGATGGATTACGTCTTCGAGATGAAAAGACCGGTGACTCGCTGTACCATCATCCCGTTCATAAAATATCGTTTATCGCACAGGATATGAGCGATTCGCGAGCATTCGGATACATTTTTGGATCGCCGGATACGGGGCATAGGTTTTTCGGTATTAAAACTGATAAGGCTGCTAGTCAGGTACGTTTTATGAGTTTGCAAAGGGATTTATGTCAATAGAAGATACTTTAAATAGGTAGTGATTGCGATGCGTGACCTTTTCCAAGTGGTATTTGCGTTGAAGAAGAAAGAAATTGAATTGGCTAAGCAGCATTTGGATAAATCACGATATAGCACGTCGCCGCTGTTTTCTGATAGAACCCTTAGTTCTAAAAGTGCTTTACAAGACACCACAACGAAGAATACGTTGGATACCAAGGGAGCTGCCTCATCAAGTAGTGAGCAGAGAACAACTCCAGCTGTTGCCGATTTGGTGGATTTGGAATTAGAGTTGAACAGTCTTCAACAGGGATTGACGCAGATGGAGCGTATTACTCCTTCTGATCCATTCGGACGGTCGGAAGATCCCTTTGGCGATAGTTTTACATCTTTTTCGGTGAGAATTCCTTCGTAATTTATAAGGGTATTTATTGATTTCTGTCTATGAATTATTTTAGAAGCCAATCTTGCCGCCTCCTCCATCTGCTGGACGTGATCGTTCCGCACGTGTTTCTGAATCCAGCAGCATATTTAGCCCAAAAACGCCGCACACGGTTGGCGGGGCATCTTGTGATTCAAGTAGTGCGGCGGACTTGTTCAACACAAGTCGCGATACGCCGAAGGATTTCAGCTTCAACGAATTTAATAGCTCGCATGATGAACCAAGTAGCGGCGATTGGTTTACACCGCCAGCCGGTAATAGTCTGTTTGAAGACGCTCCAGTTGCGCTCAGTTTGAACGCAAGTGAAAAAGAGCGTCAACACGAGCAGGCGAAACAAGACATTTTGTCACAATTCGACGTCTTCACCGATTTAGATCCATTAGGTACGAAGAATATCCAGAGTAACCAGGCGATAGGTATCTATTTTTTGAATTTTTTTATTTCATTTCATCCTGCAACTAACTGTTGATTAATGCACTCTGGCGATTTGCTCAATTGTTACGTGACTAATAATAATATTGCTTTAATCACATGATTCTAGAATAATTTGTGCCGTTAACACACGCACTTGTTAATAATCGCGCCATAAACACGGTAATATAATATATTATTATCACATTGTTTAAAATTCTTGCGTTTGTTTATCTTTCTTGTGAAACCAATAACAGCTTCTGCGACTGGTGACATTATTTAAGCAAACATGCTTCCGAGATAATATTTTCATTCGCACAATGACTAAACTGTTTATTTAAATATTCAACTTGTTATTTAAACGTTAACGTCGCTTCTTTTCAATTTCGTTTGCGTTACGTTTCGCCAAAGTTTATTATCACCATTCATTTGCTGCCCTCACTTGATTTGCATCTTTAACACACATCTTAACGAACAGATATTTAATATTCGCAAGTATTTTTAGGTACTGGTAAAATAAAACCCTACGTCGATAAGAAGCACTTCTTCCAAGAATTGAAGAACCCGCCGAAGAAAGCACTGAATGAGCTGGTTTCCGAAGCGGCTACCTCAACAAGTATTACAACTAGTCCGAACCCCATCACGGTTCCCATCGAATCTCAATCAGCACAATCAATATCTGTCGCCTCGTGCAATTTCTCAACCACCTTCGATCAACAGTCCCAAAGTTCTTCGTCGATTTTGACGACGGTCAATAGTGCAATGAACAAGTCTTCGAGCAGTATCTACAACAACGACCCGTTCGGCGAAGATCCATTCGATCAAACCGACCCGTTTGCCGATACAGACTTTGCGAAGCAAGTTTTCGACAGCGAGGTCAGTGATTACAAACTGTTTAATAATAGTGCGAATGGTATCGCCAGCAAGCTGAACGACCTGAGTGATAGAAGCACCCAATTTAACACATCCAGTGGATTGTCAACAGACTTAAGCCAGTTGTTTAAAACTGAGTTTATATTTAATTCGAATACGGGATCCACGAGGAAACTGTTTGATCATCAAAGCTTTGATTTGTCGTCGGAAGGAGATGCACCAGATCCACCGCCACGACCTACGAATACACTGATTAAACCACCGCCATTGCCTCCCAAGAAGCTAAACACCATCGACCTAGCCAACAAAGCGCCTCCAAGACCGCCACAATTAGAAGAATCTCATTATGATTACATGGATAAGTATCAAAGTGGAAAGACATTAAATGCACCCATAGAAGACAACCCGCCATTGCCTGCGCCTGCAAGGAAGACGCATAGCCGTTTCGAGTCTGACTTCGTAACGAAGGAAGATGATTATCTCATGCCAATCGGTCTCTTGCCGCCACCAAAATCAACGCGAAAATCACGAAGTGAGAGTCCCAATGTTGCTGTGACTCCAGCACCAATTACTTCCACGATAACGCCACCAAGTGCTTCGGATAATACGAGCGACGTAACATCGCCGATAGCCACCAATAATTTGAATGACCTTACTTTGGATACTTTAGATATTACATTGAGTCAACTCACTTTAAGTGGCTTGAACGAGCTTGCCCTTAAGCTGAATATACCTGCTAGTCAACTAAGTAACATGACATTAGTGCAATTAACTAGTTATTTATCAAACTTCATTAAGAATAAAAATAATATGATTCCGACTACAACACAAGGTGAAACTATCATAAGTAGTATCACAACAAATGTGCTTAGCTCATCTCCAATTGCAACTAATACCAGTACGTCTGTGGAATCTGCATCTACTGCAAATTTTGCAGACTTTAATCAATTTAATAACCAACTGCAAACGCAAACAAATATAATGACTGCTCCAACCTATGATCGTTATGCTGCGTTTAGGGAGCTTGTCCAAGAAGAAGAAATGCTGCGCACTACAAAAATAGACAATGATGATGTCTTTGCTGAAGACAATGAGGAACCTCAGAATGATTTAGAACTTTCGAATGGTTTTTCCGACACCATAATAGAAGCAAATGATATCATTACTACAGATTTTTCTCCGCCGAGTCAAGTGGAAATTCAAACTGTTGAAAAAATATTTCCGAGTGATAAGAGCCCTCAAATTGATCGTTATGCTGCTTTGAGGGAAATCTCTATATCCACTGAAATTGAACGACGTTCTACTGAGGATATTGACACCATTGAAGAAGACGAAGAGGAGGAAGAGGAAGAAGCTGACGCTGATGTTGAAGCTAATGATGAAGGGTCGAATGATCTTGATGACGATAACCATTTAGAGACTATCGATGAAGTAATTGCGGAACAAAAGAATATTAATGATGATAAGACATCTAGCGCCGAGAATGATTTGAATATTGCTATTGATGATCTTCAAATTATTGACGATGACGTGAAGAATGATAATACAACTTTCAAAGACATTACGTTTCAAAATGATATTGCTGAAAATCAAATTCTTAGTCAAGATAAGTCAAATGATGAGAAAGCTCCAAGTGGGTCTCTTTCAGATGTTATTAGTGGCAGCTCGCCAGAAATTGAAGATAATGGTGAATCCAAAAAGGACACAGCTGGCGAGAGCTGGGCAATATTTGATCAGCCGAATCTTGTAGCAGACGAGACGAACAAAGAAGTTAAAGCTGTGCAAAGCGAGGAGGGAGTTTCACCTTGGTCAAGTGATTCAAAAGAATTCGGGAATGGATCTCCTACTGAATGGCGCGGTCGCAGAGACAGTGGTAGTGGAGATCATTGGAGCAGCAGTGGTATACGAAGTGGGCGCAGTCAGGAAGGTTGGTGGGATACTTCAGCAGAACCGGAAGCACCTTATTACAATAGACGGTCGACTGATAGTTTTGACGATGAATGTTATGATTGTTATGACCGCCCCAGGCGCACTAGACGCCAAGGTGCATGGTGCGGTCCAACAACTGGCGGTCATTCATCCAGTTCACGTGATGTGAGTCCTTGGGAAGAAGAACCTCGACATCGGGATGGTCGTCAGTCATCGTGGTCATCACGACATAGCAGGCAGTCGTTTGAAAGACATCGAAGACATGCCGATAGTTGGGATGAAGATGATGATTATGAATATGAAGATGAACGCTTCCGTTGGCACTCGGAACGTCAACATCAAAGAGATATTGATGAGTGGGATGAGCGCAGAATTCGAGGTAGCAGGCGGCGGGACGTTGATAGAGAGCGATGGTGTTGCCCTGACTATGATCCAAAGGATGTTCCACCAGGTATCTTATTTAATATCACTGCACAAAAAATTCTAATTGCATTTTTTAGAGCCGCTGAGTCGTTATAACACATGCAGATGGTCGAATCCAGAAAGACGTAAACACGAAGAGCGATATTACTCAAGAGATTCACAAGAATCACCTTGGGAAGATGAGTACGGTAACGAAGTGGAACCTCATTACTTGACTGCGAGACGTACACGAATTCGACCAAGTAGCGCAACTGAAATGGACCGAAAAACCGGTGAAATAAAAAGTCGAGGCCAATTTCATTTAGGACATGGTAACTTTCAAAAACGAATATAATATAAACGAAATTAACATAGGTCAATTATTAATTATAGGCAGTAGCGATGGGGAACGCGATAGGCGATATAAGCCCAATCGTCGTTCAAAAAGTCGAGATTCCCAATACTCCGAACCTCCACGCTTGTCACGGCAACTGGAGCCTCCAATGCGCGGGCCGCCTCGCAAACCACCACATCAGAAATTCGACGACTATGAAACACCGCCCCCCAAAGTGCCAATAAAGGAGCCAGCTTTGTCTGCGAAAAAAACGAATACAATTGCTGGACGTAAACCGCGTACTAAGGAGAGCCCTAAAACTGAAGAAACTAACACGTTCCCGCGCAAATCGCGCGTTGATACAACGAGCCGCATAATACAGCAGCAGCAACAACAACAACAACAATCTCAGCAGTCCCTGTTTGAAAATGATTTTGTGCAATTTAGCAAATTCGAAACGGAACGTGAAACCAAATGGTACAAAAAACCAGCTGCTCCCAAAATGCAACAGCAATATCAACAGCAGCAACCGTCGTCCAAGTTGCAAAACCGCTATAAACAAAAATCTCTGTTTGAAGATGATTTCTCGCCCAGTGATAAAGACGAAAAGATGAAAGGTACAACAATGGATCACGTACTAAATAGCGGAAATGTAAGCAGCGGACTTGGAAGCAGCATGAATTCGGGACTAAGTAGTAAAGACGAGCATCTAGATGAAGCGGCCGATAATCTCGGCCCCAATAACTTTGACGCGCGGACCAACAATAAGAAACGTCTTAATCGCATATCGCAACTGGACAGTAATCTGAAAAAGTCAGAATCCGTCAATATCTTTGCGAGGGAGAACGATCCGTTTGATGACGACTTCTTCAGCGGCGAGAACGCAAATGGCGATATGAAATGGGCGCATCACTTCGATGATAATCGAACCTAAAATACTCATTCATTCAACTCAAAATACGGGTCATAAGCATATTATTAAATGGTATTTGTAGCAATTTGCAATATGAGAGGCGAAATTGAAGGTGACTGCAATCAATTGCAGTGGAATGAAGACTGTACTAAAGAGTGTTTTCTTCGAATTGAACTCCAAGTTCGGTTCAGTAACTAAAATATTTGATATTAATTAAATGGTTGTTAATTAATATCACTAATTATTTAAACATTGATATAATGTCGATTTGTATGTACGTAATAACAAAGTGAACGAACAAATTATAGGCATCAAATGAAAGGAGTCTTTTATGATTAAATAAATAATTAAATTCAAAATAAAACACAATGTTTCACTCTATAATAGTAGTTGAAAATTGAACATTGAAATATCCGGTGCGCTGCGCATAAGCAGCACTGACGACGATTGGCAGAAAGAAGGTTGACGAACGAATGTCTGGCATTCAAATGCGTCACTCGCAAGTGGTAACACATTTGCGTGCAATTGCAATTAGGGATTTTCGATAGAAATCGTTAATACTTGTGAGTAAATAAATAATCGCGCATTTAGACGACTCGCGTGGATTCACAAAGTGTCCTCGTGCACGCATATACCTTAGTTATATTTAGACGAATATTGCATTCGTTTGATCGATAAAGAGAGTTTCGCGTTTGTTTTACGTTATCCTCATTTCTATTATCATTTAGCTGTGTAAAATGTCTGCGGCTTTGCGAAACGGTTTCAACGCAGTAAGTAACCAACCCCCTTAGTTATATTTTATTCAAGTAGCGTGAAATATTAAGTCAAAAACAGATTATAATAATGATATAGCATTAAATCATTATTTATTCCGTGATTAAATGGTACGGAACTTTACTTTGGTCAAGCGCTAACGTAAAGTTTGTATCCTAGTTCATGGATTGCTCTTTACATTGACCACCGGGTTGTTTCCTAGAACGTTAGCACAATACAAAAATATTGATTTTAGGTGCACGTCAGCTCCCCTTTTGTGTTAGTACAATATTATTACCTATGTTTTTATTATGAACTAGCTGTTCTAGAGGGTTTTTAGTAGCTTACTTAATGTCGCGTAGCGAGTAGCAAGAACTATGTTAGTTAAAGTTTAATGCGCTTTTTAAAAGTGCGACAAAAATGTATACGACAGATAAAATTGTGGTAAGTTTATTAATTTTACATGAGCTGCTAAGAACTAACTTGTAATTATTAATTTGAATGACATACTCGAAAGCATTCGATTTAATCAATATTTTGTTTTGATTGCACACTTATCATTTTGAGAATATCGAGTCGTTTTCATTAAAAAATTCATACCATTGAGAGATAATGAAAAAACAGTTAGTGTATGATAAAAACTTGCTGATTAGGTTTTAAACAAAGTCATTGTACTTCGTTTTTCCTGAAAAATAAACATGTGATTCATATAAATATTATTTATGTGGGTTATTGCATTAATATTGCGCTCGTACTACCATAAAATGCAATCTACTTATAATACATCATACTTAAGTGACTTTAATGACTGAAGCAATGTATTAAACTAAGTGAAATCCTTTTATAACGTGCAATTAATCAAAGTGCGTTCGCTTTCTAGACTTTGCTTTGTTGCTTCGCCTATTGGTCAACAAAGGAGTTTTATTTATTGTATTACGCTTGGTTTAATTAGATAATTTAATCATTCATTTACCTATTTGTATTGAATGTTGTTACTGCAATTTGTTAAGGCTTTGTTGCGTTTTTTAATCCCCGCTACTTCCGATTTAGTCAATTGTTCAAAGGAATTCAAAGTCGTTGAATTAGTATCATTCGCAATTAGTTCAATATGGCATTAGTGTGTAGTCCACACAGTTATCAATACACATCATCGCAAGATTGCACGTTGATTTCCATATTTTATCTATAAATTCGAATTTTCAATTGATAAAGTATAGTACGATTAAGGAAATCTATTAATCGCGCGATTATAATATTTACGGCACATGTTGATCATTACTGTTTTTGTCGAGTTAAATATTGTATAAAGTGAATTAATTAGTGCACTAACTGTTCATTTCAAAATGAGTGCCAATCAGGTTGTTACAACCGACGGAAATGTAATAACCACACTATATGTAAGCTGCCAACATGTTTTATCCAATTACACTTGTTCGAGAAATTAAATTTCTTTGTTATTATTGTTGTAGAAAAGTTTGGATGCCAATAAATATGCGACAAAGAAAACAATTGCCCAAGGACTTTTGGATGTGGCACTATTGACAGCCAATGCTTCACAATTAAAGTACATCCTGCAAGTTGGTGAAAAACACGAATTCTACACGTTAATGTTGACGTTAATTATTGTCTCAATCGTCCTACAGGTATCGTATTGATTATTACGTTTCGTAAAGTAATTGAAAGACGTATTAGGTTATAGTCGGCTTGCTTTCGCTAAGTTTGAACTTACTGCGTGATTGCCGGCTACACATTGAAGATTATCATGCATCGGCGACGTGCTTAAATTATTTCACAACAATATGCGCGTTTGCAATTACCGTTCTGAATTTGTTGATTTCATGTTTTGATCCGTCCATCGCAAAGTATGCCGTATTTGAAGCACCCGCCATTGATGGAGGGTTCTAGCGTAGCAAATTCATAATTATTCTTGATTTTCGTTATTGTTGAAAGCACACATCCAATTTGCACTCGATTCAACGCACTAACAAACTGACAATTGTTTTTGTAGTTGTTGGTGGCGATTTTGTTCGTCATCATCGGCGGGCTGAACATTAATAAAGAATCGGATCACATTGCGGCAACAGTGCTCAACGATATGATACTTATTTTTGTGTTTGTGATATCTCTGGTTAATATTATCATATCTGGCTTTGGCATGGAATATTCCAATCAACCGCTTCGCTTGCTAAGCGAGGAAGAACGATTGAATCGCTTAACGTGATCTGTGAAAGACAATCACACCTAATTTGTCGCGTTTTATTTTTGAATTGCATACAGCACAAGCACATTTCGTTTAATGCGAGATTAATTGAAAGATTATAACTTAAATTTCCTGTAGGTTTGCGCTGCAGTAATTTCAATTGCGACGGCAACTTTGAACTCGACTGAATGTGAAAAGCACAACTTTATTGCCAACATTCTCAATCAAATCGCTCTGGGTTTCGTTACCGGCTCGCTATTCTGTGAAGTTATTAAAATGAATTTCGGTTTAGATCCCGCATATGCACTGAATAGCACACAACAGTCCGGACCTAAATAATTTGTTAATTTTATTGTTGCTTTCTTTTGTTTCTGGTTATGTTCCTTTGCGCACATAAAAATCGCACACGCAGCTTATTCAAGGCCTTGTTTGCGTTTTCGTTGGCACGGGTATCGATATTAATGAAGATTCAGACACGAAGAAGGCAAATTTATCAAACAATATCATCCTCGCATTAAATGTGGCCCTAATGGTCGTCAACGTCATCATCAATTCGTTTGAAATGAAAGAAAATTTTGTTGGAAAGTCTACAGATGCACCAATAACCACACCCAGTTCCGAAAAATTACTCGGTGCTCCAAGTTAATTTATTTTATAACCTATTTAATTGTAAACTAGTCCAGTATAATTTAACACTTAATGCATATGTAAGTAACATTAATCTCCTTTTTAATATTTGTATAAAAGCATTAATTCATGGAAACTTGTAATAAAAATAAGTTCTAGAAGTTGCATTTTAAATTTATTTATACCCATTTTATTAGCAGATAAAGTTTTTGAACTTTTCAAAGTTTTTTAGTATCTGTTCTTCATATAGAGGGCGCCACATACTGGATCACCACGCATAAAATTTGCAAAATTAAATTAACTCTTAAACGGTAAGTTTAGTTATATACGCGCAACTGTGTGACAATAAATAGTGTAATTATAATAATTAACCTAGAATTACCTAAATTTTGTGCATTTAGTGACTTTTCTTAGGCAAAGTTGCCAAGGACCATCTCAATGTCATAGTCCACCCCCACTTGTGGATAAATACCATAACGAATACAACAGAATGGCTGGCTGGTGATCAGTAGTAATCGGCCTTTTAGTATTGTTTCGTTCAATTCAATTATGCTGAGACCTTTGCGTGTGCGATATCTCGGCAACGACGTATCCGATAGCCATTCGTAGTCTCATTAATTTCAATCCAAATCCGTGATTACGAGTGCAAAGTTTGTTTACGCTGTGCGAGTTGATCATCGCGCCCGAGTGCAAATACACCTATTTATAAACGATTCGTGCTGTCGTCGGATATTATTATTATTTTACAAGTGTGAATTTGCAATTGTGTGACACGATAGGAAACTCGACCTTAGCCTATTTATTATATTCGTGGATTAATCTCGTATGGTGTGATTGGGCAGGCACCAACCATGTCGAAATTGGCGCAGAACATACCGACGTACAAGCTCGTCATCGTTGGCGGCGGCGGCGTCGGCAAATCAGCTATAACTTTACAGTTTATTCAGGTAACTTAGCAACCATTGCATACGATAATAAACACATGGGCAGAGGCCAAGATTTCATTCAAGATTCGCAGAGGAGTAACCTTCAAATGCCTTTATTTGGAGAGAAATTCTTGTAGCCAGCCTTGCTGGAAAGCCTACACGAGCTATATGCAAATAATTCACTGCTTAATATTTGATGAGGCTGCGTTTCTTTGTTTTACAGAGCTTTTTCGCGCACGATTATGATCCAACGATCGAGGACTCCTACACGAAGCAGTGCGTTATTGATGACATTCCTGCGAAGCTCGATAGTAAGTTCAGCGCTGATTGAAGGGAGCTGTCGATATGACCATGTAAATCATGTTTATTTTTAGTACTGGACACAGCCGGCCAAGAGGAATTCAGCGCGATGCGCGAACAGTACATGCGATCGGGCGAGGGGTTCCTGCTTGTATTCTCGGTAACGGAGCGTTCGAGTTTTGAGGAAATTTACAAATTTCACAAACAAATCTTGCGCGTGAAAGATCGCGATGAATTCCCCATGCTAATGGTTGGCAATAAAGTATGTTCATTTCTTTGTTAATTTACGCGTATTTTACATAATGAATTAATTGCTTCCAGGTTGACTTGGAGCACAACCGCGTGATTTGGATCGAAGAAGCGCAAACTCTCGCCCGTCAGTTGCGAATACCTTATATTGAATGCAGCGCAAAATCGCGGATAAACGTGGACAATGCCTTCAACGAGCTGATACGTGTCATTCGCAGATTTCAACTGAATGACCGGCCGCCAGTCAAACAATCGCACAGCAAGAGCAAGAAGAAGAAGTGCTGCTTGATCTAATTCGCACGCACCACGTCGACGTCGTTACAGCTTTAATTGCGCACCTTTACAAGCAAGAGGAAGAAATTTGCACACCACGGCCGCATGCATGGAGAGTGCACAATGATATTTTACAACATCACACGCGTATTTATTTTCTCTAATTGTAAACAACAGAAAAACACTCACGATGAGCACAAGTAACCAGTTAACACGCGCACATTTCTGTCATACATGGAACGCAGCTGGAGAACCAATACATTTCATGACCCAACCACTGCGCACTATCGCTACCCTGTTATCGTGACATGTCATGCGTTTCTCTTAATTGTAAACTCCGTTTTACAATTGCCTGTTGTCGTGGCGATGAACGAAGATGTCGCATTGCCATTGCAACTCGTCTACTTATTAGAGTGTTGTGCATAACACCAATATATTAATAGTTTTTATTTTTATAAATATATATTATATATATGAAAATTAATATGTAATATTGTAAATGCGTTCACTAAACTACTAAACAAACTAACCGCCTACGTGCGAGAAACTGAACACCGCAATGTATAACATATTTTTCTAAAACAGCGGAAACACGCGCGGTTTTAATACTCGACCGAATTACATAGGTATATATTTAACTGACGTTGATCGTAAGAGCAGCGGGAATTGAGTGATTTATCAGTAATCACTGCCAAAGTACTAACTAACACGAGAAGACTAAAGAACGATAACACCAACTCGCATTATCATTATTGCTAATTAATGAAATGCTAATTTAGTAGCCCTAATCTAGGTAACGCAAAATAGGATCTTTTACGATCGCAGGACAACTAGGAAAATATACTTTTTGAATGAGAAAATTCTTGATTCAATATTATAACTAAAATTGCTGCTTTCCAAATAATATTTTAAGATCGGCCTCATATGAATATTATTAGTGAGTGACTAAATTGACTTCGAACACGGCCGTCAAATTGCATGTACATGATGTAATTGTGGATGTTTAACGATGATGTGTATAATAATATTGATAAATACGTTTAAGTTTGATATGAATCTATTCTAACGTTTCGCGAGTCGCGTACTGCTATTATGTCTTCCGACGAATTCATCATTCGTGTATGAGTTAATCGCTCTAGTTTAATTCGTTCACAGTATACAGATGATCTAATTGTTGTACTCCGCGTTTCGTTGTTAAAAATAACTAATTTTATTGGTTTACACACGCACACGCAAAATCAAAACGAATTCAATAAATGTGTCATAATATAATAATGCATTTCCACTTATTTCGCTTCCATTCAATACGCCAAGAGTAACAGGATTTTTAACTTATTTTCTTTATTCCATTAACAAAATTGATATAAGACTTAAATTCTTACCAATATTAATGTGAATGCGTCATTATGCATTCCGTAAATCTTAATTAATAGCTATTATCTTTGCCAAATTTTTGTATTTTTTTCTTATCAGGTCGTTAGTCACTTGATAAATCAAACTCTACGATATAACGTATAAAAGAATAATGTATTTACAAAACTCAACAAGCGTCCTCTTAATCTTGATCTGGACTTGGGCTCGTTGGCGAGTAGCCAGGACTTGATGGCGAATAGCGCGTGGGCGGTGCACTATACGTAGGACTCGCTGGTGAGAACGTAGGACTCATAGGTGTATAGTTTGGCGATGTCGGTGAATATTTCGTGCTATGTGGCGAATATTGTGGGGATGTAGGCGAGTAAGCCGGACTCGTAGGTGAGTAATTCGGCGAAGATGGTGAATAACGTGAGCTTGCCGCAGGCGTATGCTGTGGTGAAGAAGGTGAATAGCCAGGGGATGTTGGAGAGTACTGTGGACTGCCGCCAGCATAGCTTGGAGATGTTGGAGAATAGTTTGGCGACGTAGGAGAATACTTGGGAGATGACGAAGAATAAGTTGGAGATGTCGGAGAATATTGTGGAGATGACGGACTGTAGTTGGGTGAAGTGGGCGAGTAATTTGGTGAAGCGGGTGTATAGCGTGGTGAAGAGGGCGAATAATTTGGTGACGTGGCTGAGTATCCCGGTGATGTCGGTGAATAATTGGGCGAAGTTGGTGAGTAATTTGGCGACGTCGGCGAGTAAACCGGACTTGTTGGTGAGTAACCAGGACTGGTCGGTGAGTAACCAGGAGACGTCGGCGAATAGGTCGGAGATGTTGGTGAGTAACCTGGACTGCTGGGTGAATACCCAGGCGACGTTGGCGAATAATTAGGCGACGTCGGTGAGTACGTTGGACTTGTCGGAGAATAGCCAGGGCTAGTAGGAGAGTAGCCTGGACTTGTTGGTGAATAACTAGGCGAAGTTGGGGAATAACCAGGGCTCGTCGGCGAGTAGCCTGGGCTGGTTGGTGAGTAGCCCGGACTAGTTGGGCTGTAGTTACGAGATGATGGTGAATATCCCGGACTGCTTGGCGAATAGCCAGGTGAAACAGGCGCTGGCGAGTTTGGATGATACAGCGGCGAAGCCGGGCTGTACGATGGGGATGCACCTCGTGGAGAGGCCATCATGGGGGACATGGCCGACTGCGATGTTGGTGACCAAGCATAATTTGGTGACATGCCTGATGCGTCAGAAGCGGCAGACGGAGAGAATGATGGCCCACCAGGTGTCATTCCGCTGCCCAGATAATCTGTTAAATACGAATAAAATTACATATTAGTACTTCATTCATTTTTGATACGCTTCAATAAATACATACTTTGCGGTGACCAGGCACTTTGGGCTGTATAAGGTGTTGCACCTTGATTCCAGGGAGTCATTCCACTTCCGGGACTCATGCTAGGAGTAGCAGCAGATCCAAAGAACATACCACTTCCCAATAAATCACCAGCAGCAGTTTGCGGAATTGCAATACCCATTTTGCACTTGTCGGCATCGAGCAGCAAATCAAAGCAACCAGTTCCCATACGAGGCAATTGTCCCATAATAATATTTTCAGACACGCCTCTCATTGGGTCTACTTCAGCATGCGACGCAGCGTCCATAAGTACATCTACTGTTTCTTCAAACGAGCATCTCATCAATGCGCCAGTATCCTGTCTGTTAATGCCGTGACGTGTGATGGCCATCAAGTGACCCTTTGCAGTCATTACGTCGCAAAGCAGCGCAAGATGCCGATAGTTTACGTACAAGCCGTAGAAGGATAAGACAGCATTCATTTCTTTCTCCACTGATTTACGCACAGCTTCAATGCCAAGCACCGAAAATATTTCACAAATATCGTTGGAGAACGTACGCACAGAGTCGACATCACGTTCAGACAAAACCTTCATCATGCTGGTTCCGTCAGTTTCCAATAACCATTCGGCAATTGCTTTGAACTCTCCAGTTTCCGTAATTACAATACGTTTCTTTGCGTCCGTTTGCGGCAAATGCATATACACCTTACTAATCGCCTCAATGCCCTGAAGTGTCATATCAGACAACATATTCGCCTCAATGCAACGCAGGAACATATCATCTTCCATTTTATCAATTTCCTCATCAAGTCCCTCACCAAACTTTCCATCATCACTGTTCATTATACGAATACGCAGTACAAGTTTCTCAGCGTTATCGTCGTTGAAGATACAATTAAGATCATCACCGAAGCCCAAATTAATCTTTTCGGCGATCTGTTCCATTGTTAATTTCTTATCAGTCATGCGTTTACGATCAAGCTCAATACGGAGAAGCCACGGCGAAATTCTTGTTGGATCAAAATCAGGCATTTCATAGTACACGTTAACGAACTCTTGATCCTCTGGAATAACAGTGTTTTGAGGATCTGGATCATAATAAATGGCTGTATTTGCAGTAACTTTTCTCAATGTAGTATGTTCAAGTCTGCACAAAACATTCTTAGCTTTCTCAGCATCACGAGCAGCTGCCCCAGTTAAGAAGACAGTCAGTGAAGGAGCCTTCGGTTTCTTGGAGATGTTAATAATTTCCTTCAATCTGGGCACACCAAGTGTTACGTTCTTTGACGAGACACCAGCAAAATGGAAAGTATTCAATGTCATTTGTGTGGCAGGTTCACCCAAAGACTGGGCAGCTAAAGCGCCCACCATTTCACCAGGATTCGCCTGCGCCTGTTGAAAACGTGTTTCAATTTCACCAATCAACCATTCAAATGCTTCAGTACTAAGGCGATACTCTTCAGAGACGAACTTTGTACAAAGAGTGGATCGCACAAGACATTGGAACAAGAGTGTAGCATTTTCATTCGCTTGGACTGAAAGCCTGTCGGAGCCAGCTACAATAATACAACGTTGAAGTAAATCACGCACGCCTTCAATCACTCTCAACGGAGATAAATCAGTTGGAGCACGTTTATTGATATGGAAAATTTTCTGAACATTCCAGATCATACGTTGTAAATTACAAGGCAATACGACTTTCGATTCACCACTTGGGAAAATCTGTCGAAGAGCTTCTCGATCTTTTTGTAGCTGCTCCCATTCCAATTCAAGTTCAGAGATAACATCACCAGAGCCCATCATTTGCTTTATGACGTCTTCATTGAATACACGTCGCAGATATTTTTCATTGCTAGCATCGAAACGGTACTTCTTCTCAAATGTTTTATTACTTAATTTCAATGTTGATAGTGACTGCCATTCTACCATCTCTCCACACAATCCATCCTCGCCGTAACGTAACTGAATCAGTTGCCCAACAGAGTTACGCACTGTGCCATCATAATTTACCATGACAGACTCCATAGCTTTGATCAAACGACGCTGAATATAACCAGTTTCAGCAGTTTTTACAGCTGTATCGATAAGACCTTCACGACCACCCATAGCGTGGAAGTAGAATTCAGATGGTGTTAAGCCAGCCAAATATGAATTTTCAACGAAACCGCGAGATTCTGGACCGTAATCATCTTTGATGAAATGAGGCAGCGTTCGTTTTCGAAAACCAAACGGAATTCGTTTACCCTCAACGTTTTGCTGTCCCACACAAGCAATAACTTGAGAAATGTTAATGTTGGAACCCTTTGAACCAGAGACCACCATAGCTTTAAGATTATTATACTCAGTTAAAGATTTCTTAGCAGAGCCACCAGTCTTATCACGAGCATCGTTGAGAATTCTGTTTACTTGATTTTCGAATGTCTGACGCAAGGTGTTACCAGGAGTTGGCTCCAATTCCATATTGTGAGCCTTTTGAATGACTTCTATGACATCCTCTTTAGCCTTCTTGATGGCTTTCAAGATTTCAGTGTATGTCTGCGGATCGGCAATAGTATCACCAATACCGATACTGTGTCCTTCCAAAAGCAACCAGTTGTTGACCACAGTCTGAATATTACCGTAGAATCGACCACAAACTTCGTGGCCCAACTCAAGCATACAAATATGCAACAGTGAACCAGCTGATGTACCCAGGGAATTCTTACAGAGAATTCCCATTATTAATTCACCATGCTCCACCATTACTCTGGTGTCGCCTGGAGAGATCCATCTGTATGGGCCGTCATCCTCCTCGTCAGGATGTGTTGAATGCGTTCGAATCATGTTCACGTTGCCGGGAATGATTAGAGAGAAAATTTGCTTACCAGTCCACAAGGGTTTTGGTTTGAGAATTGCGGGCCTTGGCATTTTACCGTCCCAAATTGGAAGGAACATAAGGAGATTCATGATCTCCTCTTTTGTTATGAAAACATCACGCTTTGTCATCTTACGAATGGCTGTTAGAGTATCTTGTACAATACCCATGACTGGTTTGTTTGCTTGTGGTGTGATAATCTAAATAAGAACGCATACCGTCAGTATTTCCCGAAATACAATTTGTTATTAAAGTTTACTAACCTGTCGAGGTGTTATATGAAGATTTTCAACCTCAGCTCTTGTTTCCATACTTTGTGGAACGTGCAAATTCATCTCATCACCATCAAAATCAGCGTTATATGGCGATGTGCAACTCAAGTTCATACGAAATGTTGACCACGGTAGTACTTTAACTCTGTGCCCCATCATACTCATCTTGTGAAGAGTTGGCTGACGATTGAAGATCACAAGATCGCCATCGCGAATGTGGCGTTCTACTTTATATCCGCATTCAAGATGCAAATCAGAAGATTTCGGGTGGAAACGTAAATCTATACGTTCACCATTATCACGTACAATGTACTTTGCTCCAGGATATTGTGAATTGCCTCTTTGTACTAATTCCAACATCCTTCACAAATAAAAAGCGATTAGTAAACAACAAACTTGAAAGCCTGTGTAACAGAAGAAAAAGTACTAACTTATCAAAATTGAATGGAGTAACAATTTCTGGAAATGTTAGATTCTGTGCAATAGATCTGGGAACACCAACTTGATCAATACGAAGATTTGGATCCGGTGTGATAACGGTACGTGCTGAGAAGTCAACACGTTTTCCCATAAGGTTTCCACGAATACGTCCTTCTTTTCCTTTCAAGCGTGCCTTAAGAGCTTTTAACGGTTTACCAGATTTTTGCATAGCACGTGGCATGCCTGGCATGTCGTTGTCGACCAAGGTCGCGACATGGAATTGCAGCATCTTTATATTTTCGCCGATAACGTGAGCTGCTGCACCGGCAGCCTCATTTCGTTGTAAATCATTATTGGATTTGATAATATCTGCCAACTTGTGCGTTAAATCGTCCTGATTTTTGGCTGACCCATACATAACAACTGCTGGTCTAACAGGCAAAGGCGGTACAGGTAAACAGGTCACAATCATCCAATCAGGGCGTGCAAATTGTGGGTCCATGCCAAGTACAAAGCACTCTACATCAGTGATATGTTTAAGAATCTCCCAGACGCGTTCAGCAGACAGGGCAATCTTTTTTTCTTGAGAATCCTCATTAACATGCTTCCACTCAGCTGTGAGTTCTAAACCAGCTCGCCTAATGTTTGGTTGGTATCTACCACAGCCACCATGACCTTGTTTTTTGCCTGCCTGATTTGCTTCTTCACCCTCTTTACCAACATCCATCTCATCGCCACCCTCGCATATGTTTTTACCCTTACACAAATCATATACAAAGCCCAAACGTTTTCTAGGCTGGCCCTTTGTTTTCATAACAACCTCCTTAATTTTGGGGTTATTTGGACTTACAAGCAGCTTACTGCAATAAAAGCACACACATCGTAGTATCTTGATTGTTTTCGTAATAAAGCCAACGTGAAGAACAGGCTTTGCAAGATCTATGTGACCAAAATGACCAGGACATTCAGTCATATTGCCCGCGCAAGTAAGACACCTGGAGTTACGATCAATTACACCTTGCCTCGGGTCCATCAATCCTCCCAATTTGGGGCGACCTGCCTCCATCGTCTCCGGAAACCGGAGGCCGCCCTCCGTGACCGACATACGCCGCTAAAACGAAATGCAAATGCTAAGATAACCATGGCGCAATTCGGCGCAATAAAGCTTGTTTGTGTACACGTTCTAATGGCGCGAGAATTCCGAGGATATTTTCTCACGTTAAATATCAGGCACAGGCATAAATTATACATCAAAATGAACAGTACAATAACGAGAAGACGTTACTTACAATTTCATCCGGACTAAGTATTCCAAACTGCACTCTTTTAACCGTCCTAAGCGGAGCCTTACTGTCGTGCGTCGCCATTTTGGAGGCGAGCACACGGAATGAACTACAGATACCATAGCAAACGCCACAGTCATGACTACTGCTAGATCGGAAAACAGAAATTACCGAGCTCGACCGATGCTAGCGACACCTCACTGAGCCATATACACAATGAAAGTTTAAATGGTTTAAATGGCTAACGCAAACATTTATAACATTTAAATCAATTACTTCAATGCACAGTTATTCAACTGTAATTTAATGGACAGTCTCTTCAACGACACCTACGCCATAACTGATACTTATACGCAATTAGCATAAGGTTTTTGGCATTTTCAAATGACAATAAAATTAAGTGAGGAAATTACTGCTTGGAAAAGTTATTTTCACGCTTCATTGACTTCTCATCATTCTTTCTTTAATTGCCTCTCTCTATTACTTAATTTTTTCTCCGACTTTGCAACAATGATGATTCAACAAATCGATCGCTCCAGTTGGCAAACCATTAAAGCCGTCCACTAAAATTATAATTGTTTATAGTTCAATTTGTATACATTAGAATATACACAATGCCTATATTTAAACCGCACTCTTAAACACTTATGCCATAATATATTATATGATAAAATCGAAAAACCGCCAAGAACTAAACAAAAACGCGTTTCTTGCAACAGATTCTTTAAGCTTATATTAATATTCAACGAAAGAAAGATGTGTCAAGGCAATTGAACATTATGTCTTTGCATTCATTTGTCATTACATTCGTACGTTTGTTTCATGAATAATTTGCAAGTATAATTCATCTATTGCGTTTGCAAATTGCACATAGTATAGAAAGTTATTGTATACGGGAAAATAACGGCGCAAACAAAAAAGGACCTCAAAGGCAAGGAGCGTTTGGTTTTTGTGCAACAAGCGACCGAATCGTTTGCATTTCACTTCAATGCTATTATTGGAATTAGATTTCCAAGATCAAGCGAGAGGCTTGGCAGCCATCTGCACGAGGCGTTTGTGGTAAGTGTAAGTACATTTAATGCATGAACAACCGCAATTGAATCGTGGGCCACAACTCAGTCGGTCCCCACTTTGTCCTGCAAGTGCGCGCATCGCAGAACGTTAATTCGAAGTCAGTCTTAAGTCTTAGTCTCAGTAAGTTGTTGCGCGTTCAGACATTATCATTGCTACTCGATTCTTAAGTGTAATTTGTGCGACATTACTAGTGTTAAATCTAAATGTCCGCATTGATTAGATATCAGTTCCTAACAGCTGACTTGAATGTGTCTTCCGGGCGATTTAACCAGTAAATACTAATGTTTATGATTAGAAATTTTGTGTGCTTCAAGTTGACTTAAGTTGGATGTGACGCATTACAGCATAGAATAACAAACAACGTGAGTGAATTATTTCAATAATTACAAGGTCGTATTTGACTATTGATGTGCTAAATCGTTGAAAACGCTTTGGAATGTAAAAAATAGCGGTGCATTGTCGATGCATTTGGCATAACAAACGATTTAGAAATTTATCACCTCATTTACGTGACCAACAAACTGACATTACTTGTAATAAACTATTTTTTGTTGTTGTTCATTTGTGCGCACAAAATATGCGCGGCTTATTGAACTGTGAACAGTCATAAAATCGCAAAAGAGATTTTTATGTGTGAATAGTCGAGTGAAAGTCTAAACTATTTTTCGCAAATAGCTGCTGGTAATTAGTGCTTATTAAATAATTGTAAACAGCGCGCTTGCTGTGCTTGTTGGTACACAAATCAAGAATGTGAGAACAAAGAATATACAACAATAGAAAGTAACTCGCGCGCGTCTGATTGCATTCCGCATTCGGGCAATAGATATTAGTGCTCTTTGTGAAGTAACATCGCATATTTTTTCATTGCAGCCGCCGCTCCAGTTCCTGCAACAATGGCAAAGAGGTGCGAATTAGCTATTGAATTCGTATTGCATCATTCGGCGTAATGCCATCGTGACTGTGCGCCGATTGCAACATAGAGCGCATCTTCGACTTGGCGTATGAGTAAGGAATGGCAATGGAGAACATCTACAAGATCAAAATTCGCTCCAATCCGGACCCAACCGGCTTATATCCGTCAGAACGAAGATACTCCGCGTCCACGGTTCTTGGCCTCAGTGTCGTGCATATCACTTTGGCGATCACTGCCCTCCTGATGGCATCGCTCACGCTCACCAACTACCACGCACCTTCGGCCGGTAGTAATGTAACAACGGCGAGCGATGCCAATGCAACAGATACAAACAATACTGTAATACTGACGGTTGAAATGCATTCAAATCTCTCGGTGGCACCTTGCATCATGTCGTTAGGTGCGCTCGCGGCCGGCTTAACCGGTCTGCTTGCCTGGAAGCGCTGGTACATCGATCGCAACATCCGCTGGTTCTTTTGCACTGCGCTCCTGTCCACACTCACAGCAGCGATCTGCGTTTTCGTGACCACCGTGACGATCGTCACCGCATATGAACGTTATGAGCGCTGGTCATTCACGACGCTCGACTATGCCCAACGTCCACCTAACATCCGCTTCATACTCTCCCTCAACATCTTAATCGCATGCGTTCTCGAACTACTCTGGTCCGGCCTGAGTGCGAAGATCGCGTTCGCTGGTATGATGAATACCTATCCAGATGATATTATCATTTCGAAAAGTCGTGGCAAGATTGAAGTAAACACCGTTCATAAAGGCAACCGCAAGGCGCAAATGGTTCCACCGGATATCCTTAATCACTTTCCCAACAATAGCAAATTAGCAAAATACCTGCCGAAAATGGATGTTAACGGAGGAAATCTGCCAAAAGCTGAAAGCAATTCGGAATACCAGGAACGCGTACGACAATTCCTCTCCGATAGTCCCGCCGGTGATAAAAGTGATCATACCAGTGGTATCCACCTCGACACGGACAAAAGTGATAAAAATTAAAGCAGAACACATTGCCCGCGCGCTACGTAATTGAAAATGAAAAGCGTTTTTGTGATTTATGAGTTGGTTTTTAAAGTGAAAGTGCTGAATTTTTTAAATATTGTGTACGTTTATCGCCAGATTCAATTAATGATCATAAACATGTGACTGAATCATGCTTCCTGACACTTACTGCTTGTGTAAGACTGTTTACACTTCAAAGGCGCAGTGTAATTTCGCCAAGTTAAGGAAGCAAGGCTTTTATCTGATCATACTATTGTAATAAATTATTATTCGCTCCATATATCACGTTGACATTATTAAAAAAGAACTTAGTACTAAACATAAATATCAGGAACAAATTATTAAGTACATTAATTGATATTCAAAACGACTTGTAGTGACACAGTATCATCATAGGTCACTTTCTTTTTTTGCGTGAACACAAACATCCCAAACGAAAGCCGGATGCGCCTCATTAAAATATGATTTTTGTTTTTTCCATCTAACTCATTTAACAACCTCAAAAAATGAAAACGCATCAAAGTAATTGATCTAAACGAAAGTAACTAGAAGTAAAATGTAAATAACATAAAATATTTGATCATATATGCAAAATAAATGGACAACAAATAAACGCATGCCTGTTTATAGATGCAAGACGCTCACAACCACAATAAGTACGTCGTCTTCTACCTCGATCATCACCTTAATATCCTGTCGTTGGGTGGCTTTGCTTTTCGCATCACAGCTCACCTTCACCTTGGCAATTTCACCAGGCGCAACGTCTGCAAAGCTCGGGTCAATGCGCAACACACCCGCAGGCTGCGCAGTTATCTTGAAGCTTGCCACTCGATGATAGCTCGAATTCAATAAAATATAATCGCTGCATTTCGTCGGTGGAGTCAAAATTATTTTGGCCAGCTCCACATTAAAGTACTGTATGTAACTGTTACTATTATCTATATGACAGTCCGACAATGTGGAATCATGTAAATTTCCCACTAGTGTCTTGAAAATCATGCTAGAGTCGTCGATTTCTGGCATAAGCGTCGCATCCATATCCCTATCGACCAACAATGACATTTCTGTACTCTCCAAACATTGCATTAGTGTCTTCATCGACTTGGCATTTTCCCTAAAGTGTCGTGTTTCTTCGGTGGGCAGACCGCCCTCGAAGGTCCCACAAAGTTGCTGTACTCTCGCTTCCTGAACGGTAATATCAAAATCAACAGCTATCTTCTTCTGAAGTTTCATAATACGCTGTCTGTTGATATCGGCGCCTGATACCATATTAATAATAGCAATTTCAGCTGCCTTCATCGATTTAGTTGCGAGTTGCGAGCTGAGCAGATGCAAATCATTTTTGCTTGGACGGAATTTGACTTGAATAGTGCGCTGTGTGCCGCTTTGGACTACCACCTTTGCGGGCGATAGGTCAATGTCTTCGAAAGCGCACAAAGACTTTGAATGGACTGTAAAAGCGACAAAGCCATCGATACTACCAGTGTTCCGCACGACAAAATCTGTACTGAGCACTTGTCGTCCATCAAGATAGCCCAACGAAACCCATAATTTACCGCATAAATCACGTGTTTGTCCTTTGATATCAATATTTACATGACCGCCATAGCCGTAGAGAGCAATTTGTTGTCTATTAGCTGTTTGCTCCTCACGCCGAAACACTGGAGTAAAATAAAGCTGCCCTACTTGTGGTCCTGCTGTAGTTGGTGTTAAACTGACTTGGATTTGTCTTGTTTCCAGTGCATGTAAATAAATGTAGCCTTTTCCAGCTTGCACGTCGATATTAATAAGCTTAAAGTTCGGATTACTTGTTTGGACCTGTAAATGAAACAAATTATAGTGAAGGTTACATTAGATCACGGAAATGATCAATTTCCTGAATTTTAAATGAAAATTGCTGTAGTTACCATGTATTTAACGCGCCGATTATTCTTATTACGAATAGTAACATCCTGAACAACGGTGCGTCCTTCTTTCACGCAACCCCAGACTAATTCGGTCTTTGTACTTGCAAGTTTTGCGATCACATCCGGGATGGAATCCATGCTACTCGTACTTCTTATTGAAGTCAAGGTCCTGTTCTTCTCTTCTACGGTTAAGTGTTGTGGCATATTTTCCTTATTATTGATGTGATTCAAACTTTTTGTTGTGTATATCTTTCCCGGCGACGGAGATTCTGTATGAATATCGTTGCTGCTCGCGTACTGTTTAGCATATTTGGAATTACTTAACTTTGGAGAAGCCAAACTAGCACGAGATACAAACAAGTCACTCTTCAATGACTCTTTACGGCGATTCTCTGCTTGTGGTTTTAACAAACGCTCAACGACTTTTTTAGGAGTCGAATCGGTGGATATCATATTTTTTATATCGGTCAAGCTTAAAATTGACATACTGCTTCCTATTGATTTGCGATCAAATTCATCATCAATTGTTGTAGAATTCACAAGTGGTACCGGATTGTGCTTAATGGGACTGTGCTTGTCGAATATGGAAATGTTATCTGACTTGGCACGGAAAAATTCACCCATTGATACTTTATCGTCAAACGCCGACGATGTTGATATCTGTGAAAGTGATCCTTGAGACATGTTTGGAATCGATGCATACTCTTGTTTCCATGCTTTTTCATCTGCGTCAAAGAGTTGCTTCGCATCGGCACCAGAAATAAATGAGCTGCTGCCACTCTGCTCAAGAACTTCACTGAAACTGGCCGTAGCGCTTTGTTCAAATCTCTTCTTCAGTTCTTCTATATATTGGCTTAAATTCTCACTGCTTCTGACGGGTTTAGGGTGATCATTAGAAGCCACTTTGCTGCTTGCTCTTGATATGAAACTAAGGGAAGATTCACGAAGCAAATCGCTTTCATTTACTGTACTGACATCTTTGTCACTGACAATGTTACTGCCATTAAGCAAATCACTTTCATTCACAGTGCTCTCAAACAATTGAAAGTTCTGCAAATTTGAATGAGATCTACTTGCAAGCTTGTTTAGAAGGGCTCGAGTTTTCTCAGTAGCTTTGAGTCTTTCCTGCATACTATTTAAATACTGACTGCTTGATTGTGATAGATAATCACTAGTTATCATGGAATTCTCCTGGAATGTGTTGGACATTTTCATGTCATTGCATTGAGTTTTTAACTGAGAATTTACCTTTGTGGGCTTCATGTCTTCCAGCGACAGAATGCCTAAGGACTCACTAGAGGAATTCAAAGCTGAATATAGATTTCGTTTAAGATCAGTCTTTTGTTGAACATTTAATCGTGAATCTCTCTTTGCCCCGGTTGAGCATGCGGATGGTTGTGGTGTGCATTCTAACGTTTCGTGTAGATTCATGACATCAAAGATATCCAGATTTGCGCACAAAGTTAATATAATCAATGTTATAACACACGTTATCACTCCACGTTTCGGTTTATACAATACAAATTTCAATTATGTTCAACGTCTTAACGGTCTCAATACAAACCAATACAAACTGGAAATGGATAAAGAGTGACATAGTAACTTTTGTTTACATGTAAGCTCTTTTTAAGAGCGCCCTCATTGATGTGAGATACAAGTTTTACACGCGGGAATCGCAAAAGTATTTAATATGTATCCCGGTAGCGCAACAATAAACCATGGTCGCAAACCCATGTCAAGATAGCATATGCGACATTGTTTACAAGTGATTATTACATAAATAATGGAGTTTATAGAAAGCGGCATTTTACTACATTGCACTGGACAAAATGTATCATGTGAAAAAGCGTTTAAAAACAGACGCCTGGTACTGTTGTATTTCGGTTCAAGCGAATCTCCAGCATGTATGAACATCCTCGCTACATTAAAAGCAATTTACCAGACAAGCAAAAAAATTCATCTAGCATTAGAGATCATTTACGTATCTTTTGATCCAGTGGATATAATGGAAACGCACTTCAAACAACGACATGGTGGTTGGTATGCTATTGCACCAAATGATCCAGCAAAAATGTAATTGTCAGAAGAGATAGCTAGTAACTATTTCATCTTGTTGCCATTTCAGAGTACTTTCCCATGTGTACAACATTACACACATCCCAGAAATTGTTGTCTTAGGCCCAGAAGGTGAAGTAATAACAACAAAAGGCGTCAAAGAGATTGAAGAACTTGGTTTAAATGTCCTAGTATCATGGGCAATATTCCCACCAAAATAAACCATAAATAATACACATTCTATCTTAATTTATATAAGATTATTTATTAAACAGCTCTTATTTACTCATCTGGTACTTCAATTGTGCCAGCATTTATTTCATCAATAACATCATGTGCAGGTTTTCCATCAATTGTGCATCCAACTGATTGGGCAGTTCCTAACATTTCTTTAACTGTTCCTGACATATGTTTGGCCATAGATCTTGGCCTCATTTGCCTGGCAATGGTAAGGATGTCATCAAAGCTCAAATTGCCATTGTGTTTAACTAAAATTAACCAAAGGGCTAGTAACTGAAGTAATCAACACTAAATACTACTTACTGTTTTTGACCTTCTTCCTATCACGTGGAGGTTCTTTCAAAGCCTTAATGATAAGGGAAGCAGCTGAGGGTACCACTGAAATTGTAGCCTGTCTGTTTTGGATCTTCAATTGAACAGTAACTTTCAAGCCTTTCCAGTCTGCAGTACCTTTGGCAATGTCATCACCAACTTTTTTTGGTGACTATGAAAATGTAAACAAAGGGTTTTCAAACACAACTTTGATAGGGCCAAGAGCGTGAGACTTACCAGACCCAATGGACCAATTTTTGGAGCCAAAGACGATGTTGCACCGACTTCACCACCAACACAACGTAAGTAAACTAAAAACATGAGAATCACAGGTTATGATGGCAACAACACTAATTTTTTAATTTCCGCGGACTCACCGTATTTAATCTCGGTGGGATCGAATTTTGGCGGCATGATTGTTTATTTGTAGCACTACAAAATAGAAATAGTTATTAGATATCAGCGGATGATTTAAGATTTCGCACAGAAACGTACCGCTTGTTACAATGGACGTCTACAGAAAGAAGGAACAGGCACACGTGGTGGGAGAACATTCAGTTTCGACACTAATCACGAGGGGCGCGTTAATCGACATCAGTTTAAATCAAATACCTTTATTATAAACGAATAAAATATATTTACATTGATTAGAGTTTACTATAAATAAAATTACATATTATACTAACATACTTTATATTTAAAATATTAAGGAATACAGTGAGTAAAATTGCTTTATACTTCTAAAAAACCTAGGAAGTGCTAATAACTTTATGCTGCATTATGCAGAACATTATTAAATGCAGTATAAGAGCTCTCTAAATCAAAAAGTAATTGTCTGACTTGTGTCTCAGATAACTCATCAGAAGCCTGCATTGCATTGAGCGTGGTTAACCATTCAGTTACCTTTTGTTTACCTTCAAAATCAGAAGGCAAAATGCTGAGTCTATTCATTGTATCAACCAAATCACGCAATTCTGGATGAAGTTCATCCATAGCACGTATTTCTAACCGTAGTTTATCCATCAATGTGATAAACAACTAAAAATAAGTTTGAATAATGGCTTAATATTTTTCTCACACACAAACTTACTGAAACAATCACTGCAATACATTTGCTTGTATTTCCTTTATCATCCTTAATTGTTATGGGACGGTCTTCCTTAATGCGTTCTAAAGCAGCTGGACAATCAAGCTGTAAATATAAAGTCAAATTATTATGATCTTTTATAAACCTAATATTTTATTTTATTTATACTGAATCAATACCTTGAATTTTTTAACAAATGCATCAACTGTAGGAAATTCATCACCATTTACTTGTCTGAAAGCAGCCTTATATTGCACAAGTAATTTGCTGCATGCTCCTGTGTATTCCTTAGGAGTCACACAATCACGAATGTAAGCCTTTTCAAGTTGTTGTAATGTATTGATCACTGCATATAAATCAGCCATATTATCATACTTTTCACGCTCGCGAGCATTTTGATATAGCTTCACTTCTTCAAACAGTTCAGGCCGATTATCTGTTAAGAAATCGATTGATAAACACTTATGAATGACTGGATAATATAATAACAAAGGATTCATCCTCACTTTACCTTGGTTAATTGACATTGCTCGTTGCAATATGGATACTCGTTAGTATTGAGACGCAAACAGGCACTATTACTGAACGATTAAAGCACCAAAACGTCTTATTTCAGCACAAGTCTGCTGCTGTACACTAACTCGACAATGATAATATCATATGATCTCATCAATGTTATTGCAATACTACACATAAGGTTATAGAACAAGTGTGTGCTGTTGCCTATAGCTAGCTCCATCAGCTACACATATGCATTTAAAATTCAATACAATCCACTAATTGAGGAAGAGTAGGACTAACATTTTAACACCTATGAATATGGTTATGATTTCTGGAAAACGGTTACTTCCCTTTTTTTGGACGTTGAGTACGTTGTCGTCTCATGTTAACAATAATACTCAATTAATTTTGCACTCACCACGAATAATTTCTTAATAGGGCATCTGCAAGTAATCTTGTAGTCTTCACATTAACATCACCAGAATGTTATAATTTTAAAGTCTTATTAATCCGATATATTTTGCTTTATTAGATTGTTGCGATTTATTAGATTGTTACGTGACTAGCACACTCTTTGGAAATATTTGCAAACTCGTAGTATCAAAAAATGAACCTGACCAATTCCTTATTCAATCACCAATCAGCGACACTCTTTGAGGGGTCTACAAGAATTCCATACATATTTCTTTCGCATTACATCATTGAATGCGTTATTAGTACATACATCCTAATATTAGGTGGTTGTTGAATTAAATATCGAAATAAGAATATTAGTACAATATCTTCATATATGAAATTATACATGAATCACGCGTTTATTCTATTTAAAATACATACGTAACTGATAAGCATAACTTAATTATAATTTAATACGTATTCATAAACTATAAATAACTTATATACACATTATTAATTCAATTGAAATAGATTAAACTCTCTCTTTTATTAGCTTAAATTAACGCAAGAAAGGCAATCATTATGATTATATGCGAATACCACATTCACACAGCCAGGAGGAGATATTTATCCAGGGTAAAATACGACCCTCAGTAAAAATTAAACAATTCGTACAAGTTATAAACAAATCCTCCATGAATGTATGAGGGTAAACGGGCAAACTCCCACCGGAAGGAAATTTCTTTCAGAAAGTTCCCGAAGGACGATGTTCTCGGAAAAGTTCCGAGAACGTTCGAGAAGAACGTGAACCATCTATCATTACACATAACACGAACGTAAAATTAGTTAGATTATTTGTTTGATCCGAGGACTATTTGAACAAATCATTACGCTGTTTTACAAACTACAATCATCAGGATTTAAATAATACTAAGGCCCCCATTGTGGTTGTAGCCTTGTGTCAGTCAACAATCGCGATTGATCGCCAGGGGCGTCAGTTGATGGAGCCCTTGTGGTTCATGTAGCCATCGAAGTGGCCACTGGAGAGCACCTTGTCGATGGCGGAGCGCTTAAGGCGCGAACAGGTCGCAAGAAGTGCGCCACCCAGGAGGCACATTGCGCCGCCGCCGAGGGCCAGCAGCGCTGAGAACCAGCCTGTCTTGATGCACACCGAGTTGGGGTCTCGGTATGGATCTGCAAACGACATTCCTAAAGTGAATTGAACCAAAAGTGGCGACTTGTATTGACTTACTTGTCGTCGAATTCCGGTCGTCCGGCTCCTCGCCCTCCTGCAGGACGCGCAGCGATTGGAACAGATTCACATTCTCCGATAACGACGGCGCTTGCGTGGTGGGCGCGCTATCAATCGCGCGTCGCTTGCGTGAGTTCTTGATGTTGCGCCAGTGACACGGTTGCGACTGCAAGCAAGAAAAAGGCGCCCCAGCCGAGGCAATTAGTTATGCTTCATTATGATTGCGGACGCATTGTCGTTGATTAATTACCGGGCAGCGGCCGTGGCACATACGCACGTCGCACTCGATGTAAAGTGCCGGCGAGCCGGTGAACCTGAACGTCTTCATGTAGGCGAAGATCTGCGTTTCGAAGACGCCGCTATCGGACCACGAGCCTCTGAAGCGTGATATTAGTTTGTCGTCCACCGGGCAGCTAACAAACAGCGTGCATTAGCAACAATCATTTCATTGATCTGCACCTTAATTACATCCAAATAAATCACGCGTACACGCATGCGAACACAAAGCAAAGCGCGCTTCTTCATTAGTTTATCATCTATGCTTGACGAATAAATGAGCGTCATCTTCATGTCCTCTTTATTAGCAGTAAAGACAACAAATGAATGCGAAAGTAAATTAGAAAACAAGTTTGGATACTTCCTGATTGATCGTGCAGGTTAATGATGAAAACACTCACCCATATTCGTCTATTAATTGTATCTTCTTTGTTGCGCCGTTGTGCGCGAAGCAGTCGTTGACAACAATATCAAAGCCGTCTGGAATACAAAACTTGCGTTCAGACTGCTCACCCTCCCAAATCAAGGCCTCTTACCGTATTTACTGCGCATGTAAATAATCAGAGTGAGGGGATCACCAACACGCACGGGACCAGTGACTCGATTGCCTTGTGTGCCATATCCGTACCGAATCTCCATGTAGCATTCTGGTGGTGTTAATGTGAAGACTACAGGATTACCTGTAGCTACCCTATTAAGAAATTATTCGTGGTGAGTACAAAGTTAATTGAGTATTATTGTTAACATGAAACGACAACGTACTCAACGTCCAAGAAAGGGAAAGTGACCGTTTTCCAGAAATCATAACCATATTCACAGGTGACTTTAAAGTGTTCGTCGTATTCTTCCTCAATGAGTGGATTATATTGAACGGTGACAGTGTTCCACATGAAGTTTTTCTGAACACATAATGTATATTTGAGATTCACACACGTAAAGATACTTGACGATTGTTTACTTACAGTTGGCGATTTTCTATTGTCTTCATGGTGCGTGTTCTTGCCCAGAGTACCACAACGATTCAGTTGAATGTAGAATTCGTAATAGTCGCGACCCGTGCCATTGATGTACATGCAATCCGGATCGTACGCATAGCCTAAGACACATGGTAAATTTTTAAGCTGTTTATAAACCGTTTAGATTTTCAGGAAATTTTGGACGCAACGTATGTTCAAGCTTAGATGTGCGCGATTACTATGCGATAATTTGAAACGCTTAAAAAGCACTTAAAACGAATGTTTTTTCAATGGGTTGAGGTTGTCGCACCGCTAGGATAAAGGCAAAAGTAATGCCCTAACGGTAGTTTGAGTAAAAGCGACTCGTACCTTGCTTATTACACATATTAATAACTACACAACACATTTATTGCGCTTTTAAGACATATGATTCGTGTTATGACGGTTTACAGTTCTGCTTGCTTTGCTTGTTTAACACCATGAATTGTCAAATATTCGTAACGCATCAAGTTGAACAGTATTTAATTTTCGTCATTTTGTAGGTGCTCAAGTTGGAAAGTAAGGTTCGCGAATGTGAATAATAATAACCAGAATAAAGGAGTAATTATGCGGCAATGAAAATGCTTCATCTGATGATTGGATAAGTCCGCAATGGGAATGCGCAAAGTGCAGATGCTAATTGTGTGCGATTAAAATGAGAGCTTAACGGATTCTTTCGCATACCAACTGGGCAGTTATTGCGTTTGCAAATCTCGTAATCACTTGATCTACCATTGTGGCAGACACCTAATATAATCTAATCGCATATACAAGTAGCAAATGGTGCATTGTACATACAGTACAAATATTAACAGCGTGAAAGCAAAATATCTCAGCACTTGGCACGTATTCCACGCTGTTTATAATTTCATTTAGTCGCTCTCAGATGCGAAATTATATTTGCATTTACATTGCTTTCTTCTCGGAGCGCAATCGAAATATGAAATCGCATTAACCGTAAAACGTATACGCAGCTACAGTAGTGTAATTGAAATTCGCTCACTTCTTTCGCTACTTTTTTCGTGTTCATTTGAGCATCCGTTAATTGAGATTGTGTGTCTTTTGTCTTATCATGCGCGCGCGCGAGCGAGCCAGCATGCGGTTCATTGTTGTTCGTATCGTGCTACAAAATTATGTAATTCAACATGTGCAATTTAGGATACGTCTGATGAAGCTGTTCGCTCGACAGACATGATTAGTGTTTTTCCTACTGGAAGATTTCGCGCGCTCCCTTTAAAGTAGTTTTTAAATACCGCCCATTGTCATCGCGCGCCGCTGAAATAATGAATCGCGAAGAAATTCTCTCACCTGCCGAGTAGACGAGCCCGGTAAAGGATCCGTTGAACCCCACGCGTATCTTCATGTAGTCGTCTTGGCACTCTGCTTCAATATCTGCAAAATGTAACAAACGGCGTGCATTAGTCGACCATCATTATCCATTCTATTACAGCGGCGTGTTCGACACGTTAGTTATTATTATGATCGCTTTGCAAAACGACAGTTTTTAACGGTGTCGTGCATTACCGTTCGTATAACGAGGGATTTTCCATATAACTGTCTATCATTGCATTAATGTAAATCAATTGATTTTTCATTAGATCTAGTATTTATTTATCTCATAGAATGGAATTCAATGTTTTAAATTGAGGGTGGAAACAGCGCCGCCATTGGGTTATTGATGCAACAAGTTGCAAAATTTTCTTTCTTCCAGATTGGTAATCCTTGGCCTTGATCATGTGATTATCGGTGTCATGTTAGAAATGCGCGGCAGTTTTTTTAGTGCATTAACATTTCTACCATATTAATAGTAATTTGTTTAAGTTCATCCAAAATATATCGAGACTCATTGGCAAAGTTTGCACGGTGCAAGAAGGTTAGATTTTCAGAATTATATGCGTGGAACATGGCTAACTAATTTTTGCATTGTATAGATTAAAGTAATATTCAACCAACATTGGATGTGGTTATGAGGATTTCTTCACCTAGGAGTCACAGACATTGGTGTTCCATTCAAGAATGAGGCTATACCAGGAAATACTTACGGGGTAATTTTATTTTTCTATAATTGCCATTTTAACAATGAGGTGATGCAATAGGTTCATGCACGCTCAGCAATCAAGTCAACGCAAGACAATGACTAATTATAATCGGCCCCTTGAACCCGTTCGCAAAATTAGAAAACTTGAAACGATTATTCATTGGTGCAACAGTTAATTGCGTCTCATCTTCAAACAACAATGTCGACCGTCAACGAAAGTGTACTAATTGTTGAAGGTCATCCGAGCTGGAAGGTGAGGTGAGTTTTAGATTTACGACAAATTGCAAATTCGCCAAGATGGATGAGCACCGGTTTGCGTCATGTTCGCATTGCGTTGCGACATATTCAAGCGCGTACAGACATGCGTTTTCATGCATTTCTTTGGCGGAGTTTTATTGGTATCTGCATAGCGCACACAAACCCGTGTGTTTGGCAAACGTCAAGTAGGTCACCGATGGACCTCGCTTGGCAACAAAGTAGCACTAGACGAAGAGGCGCGAATGTGTTTATTATTATTATATCACTTATCTGATCACGGCGTACCCGTTCGTATAGGACTGTTGGTAGTAATACAGTGTGGTCACTTTCCACCGCACCTGACCGGAACAGAACGCCTTCTTACTTCATATCGTTTTACGTCACCGGATGTACTTTCAGTCGGGCGCGCAGCACGGCAATACGCATCGTAATAAATGCGCTAATATTGTTCGGGGATAATGGCAACAATCAATGGATCACTCCATCACATCGCACACCTTGCTAATTGTTATTATTAGACGCATTGTTTTTGTTCGAATTCTGGATTGCGTGCGTTACATAAACGCTGATATACTTACGTTGCACACGCGTCGTGTTGAATCGAAACCGACGGTATTCGCGGTCCCATGAGTCCACTGCGGTTTGCAATCGCCAGTCCTCGTCGTCTTCGTCCTGGCGACGTAATGGAGGCACAGGTACATAACCACTATTACCTTCCCCAATGAAAACAACCTGTAAAACAGCAAAGTCACAAAAGTTCACAAATGATACATTCAGTCTGTTTTAGGAATTTTGGATTTAGGAAAAGTACATGGACATTAAGAAAAAATAAATGCACCATTTCGCATCTAGTTTGCTCAAAGTATACATCTTGAAACATTACAATCGCAAGCTGCCCCACATAGTCATTCATACTCATAGACAGACTTATTATTTTAGTAAATATCGTTGCTAGCACAGAGCATTAAATGCATTATTAATACACCGATTGCAGTTATTAAGAAAACTGCCCTGTGGATGAAGAAGACATGGTCGAAAACGTTTTCAATTACGACACTGCATGCTAATACTTAAGCGTCTATCAATCATTTTATGCAAATGTACACGCTCGTTCAGAAAATCATGTAACAACGCGCGCAATGAGTACTTACGTACAAAGCGAATGTGCATTTGGATGCTGAGGAAAGCGTCTGCTACTGCGGATGCAAAATATGCGCGTTGCTGTCCGATTTTCGCACATGGCTGAATATCGCGCGTTTTTCATCTGCGTTTGCAATGTCTTCATTATGCATTTAATATTTGCGAAGCCGAGTTGCGTAGACAAGTTCCTGATGCGTTAGCAGATGAAGTTGTTTGTTTGAGGGCATTTAGACAATGAGAGATGGGCAATCAATCGATCGCTTAAAGATTAATTATGATGAGCTGCATGCAAATGAAACAACACGTGCCGCGTGCGGAAAAGTGATTTTCATGCAATTTATTACCGCAAGAGTTGATGAATTATTAATTATTAGCTGAGAAGCGGTGCTTAGCGTATCTTTGTTATAAATTTTATTATGTCAGTTCCAGCTGACGATCGGCTGTTGTCACTTTTATTGAGTGCATGAGTAAAGAAAGCCTTTCTCAGTACAGAAGCGGGCGATAAATCAAGGAAGCTGTTAGCTGAACAGCAAACACGCCAGACGTTATGAAATTTATTTTATTATCATCGAACCATCATCACAATCGAATTCAATTATGATTGCATTTACATTCATACCCAGCTCTTATAACATGCATTCCGCACGCTAATATTTTATCGGCGAGACGCGTGGTAATTAATTGCCATCAATGCGCGCATGTGACTTACCGATTCGTGTTCGCTGGCATCGTGCGAGAGAGCTTCCCGTGTTAGATTTTTATTGTCGATCGTTGCGGTTGTCCGTCGCAATTGCGCGCTCTTGGCGGCCGCCGATACGGAGGAGGCGACGATCTGTTGTTGCGGGTGCTCGACGTCCGCGATGCCGTCGTTGCCGCCGCCAGTGTCAACGACGCGCCCGCCCGCACCCACATCTATGCTCGTGCTGCTGCTCACGCTGTACTGCACCTCCGTGCTGGACTCGTCCTCTTCTTGAGCACTAATTAACTATCGGTCGTGTGGTGGCCGAGGAGACAAATCGCTAATTAGTTCCCACACTCACTCACGTTGTATTTTTACCCTCATCGTATACTTACATCTGGCACTGTTGTTGATACGATCAGCAGGAGCAGGAACAGCTGGCGCAGCCTTAGTGCTGAGCTGTAATCAGAAAAATGTTGGGAGAGATTTAGTTGGTTGAAATTTAGCTAGCTGTGTGAGCGTTTGAAAATTTCGTTTTTTGCGGTAATGAGAAAATGTCAAAATCTAGTGCATAAGCAAGTAGCACGCGTCCTTCATCTTTGCTTCGACGTCCCCGCGCACGACTTTTGCAAAATTAACCCAATTATTATGCGGCCTGAATCTGCAATGTGTGTAGCACACAATAGGTGGATATTTCCATATTTGTTATGCGTTTACAACACCCGAAATGGATGTGAAACGCGGGCGGCAATTTGTTCATATAGAAACGATGCAATCATACGTGCTACGAGTCGCCAAAGCCGCCGTCCGCAGATGCGGTGCAGTGCTTTATTTCACACTTGTGGTGTGTGTTGTTGTTGCTGCATTCGCCGAGTTAATGACGGCGGAACTGTTTGCCGTTATGAAACGCAACGGAACTGTTGACACCACAAACGCCGCTGCGAATGTCGTCTTTGTCGCGTTAATGTATAATTTCATTTTTACTTGATATCTATGCGCATAACTCACGGCTATATCGTCTTGAACGATGAGTAATTTAAAGCAGTTTTATATTTGCATATACGATAGAGGAAGATAACGATTGAGGTGGATTTATTGAATCGGTAGTTGATGTCAGTTAAGCCTTATCATTTAAATAGTATTTCTTATCTGTATCTTACGGCAAATAGAAAGGATAATGAATAGTAATTTCAATTTCAAAATATTATATGACAATTTTGAATGAATTTGGTTTGTTTTAGGCAGAAAGTAGTAAAATGGGTTTTTGAAAGCATTTGAAGGAGATTTTACCGTTAAATTGGTCAAGGACGAATTTAAGGACGAGATATTTATTGGAAAATTGGATATGATATTGAATTTTTAACTTTTTGAATTTTGAGCGGTTAAAAGTATTAAATTTTATGTGGTAAACATAGAATATTACGATTTTACTGCTCAAAGGACTACTATCCTTGTACAGGTCCTCGGTAGTATAGTGGTCAGTATCCCCGCCTGTCACGCGGGAGACCGGGGTTCGATTCCCCGCCGGGGAGG
>JARJDV010007969.1:0-140613 GCA_030264675.1 Anaulacaspis nigra | reverse complement strand
CGGCTATTGAGTCGCCGCCTCCTCGTTCACCCTCCCCTCGCTCGCAACCTCGTGGGTGGCTAATCCTTCTGAAAAGGATAACACATGTGAGCTAACGCTGAGTAAGTCCCATACACCATGCAAAGCATAGGTAGGAACCACATTGCTAGAACACTCTCGAACTAGCCCCGCAAGGATACATATGGTCATACCAAGGCTTTATAGCTGTGTACCCCTACCTCCAGCTGGCCTTCGCTGACCTACGCGGCTTTGGGATCGGAAAGGTAATCCTAAGCCGTAACCGTAGCTAACCTCGAACTTTGACACCTGTCGCCAACCTAGGCTATACCAAGGTCTGGGAGAGGGAAACGCTTTTAACACAACCCATAATATCTATATGGTATTGGCCTGTCAGGACTCAGGGATCATCGTATACAAACACCATGCATATATTACTCCACTCTCTGCCTCTCTTTGCTTTAACAATGACTTGTGCTTACAACAATCGTCAAGCCATTGTTGTCCCCCTAACTAAGTTCTATTGTTCTTGCGAGCACCTGCATCGCTTGCTAAACTTCTGCGACGCACATTTTACACACGCTAACATTTTAGAATTAATTACATTTAATGTAATATGTTCATTCATATTTTTTCAGTATTTTAATAACAATGAAATCAAATGTTTTGTTAAAAGCACTAAGATATCGGAAAATACTTATAACAGTATATTAAATGAATATATATAACGATGTCATTTATTAAAATCATCTACTTACTTTATTAAAGTTTTAATACAATGTGGGATAATCATTAAACTAAAGGACGATCATATAATAATCATTCATTTAAGTTTCATGAAAAATTAAGCACAATAAAAGATATCGAGTACCTAGCAAAGTATCAGTTGAGTTTCAAGAGTTGAAGAGTTAAGTTGAACATGTTTCCAGAAATAAATTATTTAATATCCCTATTAATTCTCAAATACAGTCCTAATGCAAATACCATTTGCTTAATTTACTGTACAAATGATTTTTATGCTAATGAAGTACGTGTAACATTGCCGATACCTGTTTATAACAATTTGGTGCGTCCAGGATGGTGTTCGGATGTTGTTTATGTTTTAACGGAAAGATATACGAAACAATGTCGGCCACCAAGTATATTAATAAATACTACAGTTTTGACGATACTACATCAATCATTTCCAATTAACTACTTTGTCATCACTGATAGTTTGGACATATTAATACCCCGTACGAGGCATCCTCCAGACAACTATTTTCATGCATTGCATACATTGGTTTTGCATTATGAGCTACGAGTTATTAATGGAACTGAAGTTATTGCAAATGATCAAATCGATTTATATAATTTACAGCCATCCCTTAACTTTGTGAGATATATTGATACATGGAATACACTTTTGCAAAAATTTAAGCATAACAGGTATGCATTTTCGTTCCGTGAAAATGCTAATGGCTACGAGGCATATAGATATTTTCGAAAAGGGAATCCAGCCCCTTTTTTCAGATTTGTCTCTTTGCAATATCTGAGTCAACGAGATTCACCTGAATTCCAAATACAACTAGAATTCTATAAACATCTAAACTATACACTCAAATATGTTGAAATGAAACGTAAGTTAGAATTACACCTCGAAAAATGCCAACAAATTCAAAATAATTCTGACCTGCAAAATAGCAGTGTTTAAGATTATTAATTTAATACATTATTTTTTAGCTTCAGTTCAGTTGGCTTCAGCATCGGGATCCATTAATTATGACCGACTAGTGGATACCGATGTTACGCATTATTACACCTATAACGATCAGTATTTTGTAGCAATAGTGCCACGACCTAAGTAATTTAAGCATTAATGATCCAAATCACTATTAACCAATTATTATTTTAGTCAAATTCAAGAATTGAATTTACAACTTCTTAAAGTATTCAACGTGCATATTTGGATTGGCTTTCTAATCACATTTGCAATTATTCGAATCGCATTCCTATTAAGGGACTCCATCGAAAAGAAACGAGGCTTGGTCAATAGCGATATGGATATCGATAATTTTGACATGATTGGCTTACTTCTAAGCCAAACACAAAATTTAAATCCAAGATGCCCAGTTTCTAGATTATTATATTTTTGTGCATTGTTCATTATGTTGTATTTTGTATCATTGTTTTCTTCAGGAATTTTGAGCGTAATTTTAGTACCAAAGTAAGTATAGAAATTTAGTAGAAATGTGTGGGAGCACATCACTCTTTTTATTAATTGACTTTGAACTCATGTATATTTACATCTGGTACTCCTAAACAAATTGCCATAAATCAGACAAAGAGTACGTATACGGCGAATGTAACGCCAGTGCACTGGCATCCAGTACATACTTGTGACAATTAATGTAATACCTATTTGCAAGGTATTTGTTCGGGTATTATATTAATTATTTGTTGCTGTTTTCTGTCATAAGTAATATATTAACTGCAATGCGATTTTACACGTGCAGCGTTATTATATGTATTCCATTACACTGTAATTGAAGCACTCTAATTAATTGATAATGGCTCGTTGTCTTCACAGTTATAATCGCAATTATAAATCGTTAGAGGAAATAATGGTAGATAGAACTTTGGATTTTGTGCCTAATAACTTAACAAGAATTATGCGCCCAGAAGTTGTAGGAAGGGTACGTACATCAATTAGCTGCAATATTTTAAATAATATTTAATTTCTTTCAGCTAAGATCAAAAGATGCTTACAAAAATATGACTGATGATGATCTAATAAATATGATAAGAAATGATACATCGTATAATTACATCACATTTGCAATTCTGCACAATAACAGTAAGTGATTTTATTTTTTTACACTGAAAGGAAGTTACTAATTAATTACTAATTTATTATTCTTTGTAGAATATGTTGATAATTTTTACTTTGATAAATCAAAATACAAGGTATTCAAAATAAGAGCAATCCCGGGTCATTACAACTACAAAAGGGATTATATTTATTATTATAAACAACGAAAGTTTATTCTATATATTTTTGCCGCTGGTTTAGCAAATCATTGGTATGAAAATTACTTAGTAAAACACCCAGAATTTTTCTTGGAACTCCCTCATAAAGTAACTTCGGAAATAATACCCACACAAATTGTGTACTTTTATCATGTTCAGGTAATTTTTCTTACATGGTTTATTGGATTAATAATTGCAGTTGCAATATTACTGTTAGAAATTTGGATTAGCCAATTGAAATTTGTAAATTATTTGATTTCAAATTGAATTCTGTAACTTTGGGACTTTATATAGTAACACTAATGCAAATTGCTTTGTTTGCGGTACATATAGCATTATAAAAATAAAAATAAACAAATTTTAAAACTAAATAATCAACCTTTTTTATTTCGAAATAAACTGAAAATTTATGGTCTTGACACCCTATATTAGTTGTATGTTATGACAGTTATTGGCATGACCAGTTATATTAGTAGCTAATTAGATTATAATCATTTAGTTCACAAAATGTAAGTCGACGAAGGCGTAACAAAAATGATTCGCTTGGCTTGAGACAGATTTTCTCTTCCGGTTACGTTTGGAGTTGATACACTTTTGACATTAAATGCAAGAAATCTGAAAATTGATTACAAGGAGATTGTTTTATTATTCAATTGATTTACAATGAAAGCGGGCTTCAAATATTTAAAATGGCGTCCTTGTACGCATTCTACGTTCCGCGACCTCCGGACTTATTAGCCATCATTTCCGATTTCTACACAAAATTGGAAACCGAATTAAATTTAAATGGACTTTTTCTGAATTATATCCATCGGCAGTGTCAAACGATCGCTGGAAACTTTTTATCAATATTCTCCAGCAAGTTCCAAGTTTCTGTGATTCGGCATTTGTCTATCATTGAAAAGCAACTGGGTTTCTCTTCTCCACATAGTGTCCTTATGGCGATGATTATCGGGCGTTGAATAGCTGACTGCTAGCCAGTGCGTCATATCTCCAGGACTTCGCCCAAACTGTTCGTGTGGAGACAATATTCTCAACTATTGATCTGAACGAGCATACCACCAGATTCCGGTGGATGCCGAGGATGTTAAGCCATCGCGACCCCTTTCAGATTGTTCGAGTTTATCGGCCTTGGTTTAGGTTAGGCAATGCTACCCAAACTTTCCAGCGAATCATCATTTGACTTCACTTATGCCTACGTAGACGACCTCTTCGCGGCCTCTTCTTCCAACAAAGAGCGCGATGAGCACTTACACCAGCTTTTCGGGCGGTTCAAGCAATAAGGGGTTGTGGTCAATTTAGCAAAGTGTTGTTTGTGCCCTACAGAGATTAAGTTTCTAGGTTATTCAGTGTCTTGCAAGGGTACCAAGCCGCTTCCAGAAAAACTTTCCGCCATTCAAGACTATTCACAACCCAAGACTGTCAAAGAATTTTTATCGTAAGTTTATGCACAGGACTACTCAGACCCAGACCCTTCTAAACGACCTAACGGGACAACATCAAAAGAAAGGTGCCAGTTGTATGGAATGACACTGCCAAAGTCGCTTTTATTTGCTTGCGAATGTGACGCTCATTGCGTACCCGAAATCTGAAGCCACACTATCGCTGGTCTGCAATGACTATGACCATACTATCAGAGCTGGAGCACTCTGCAAGTGTTATAACATTTGTTAATGTTTTTCAGTAATTTTGAATTCAATTTATTCTAGTTTTGCAGAAATTCTTATAAAGGGTTTGCAATCATTAAATTTTATGGACATAGCTTCATTCATGATAAGAAGCATACGTCTAGCCCAAATATCGTCTCAGTATTGGTGTTCGAACTTATGTAGAATATTCTACAAGTTTGTATAAATCAAGTCCTATCGGCGAGCCTATCTGAATTACAGCTACAATACTTGGTGAGTCGACAACCCTTTCCTTAGGGAATAACATAAACCACCTGTCGTTTGTCCATAACATCTAGTTTTTGCATGTAAAATTATCAAGTCTACACATGCGGGCTATGATCCGAAGTTTAGTTCCGCACCGCTCATTTTAGCTATTTCTAATCCATAAGCATATGTTACAGAACATACTAGTAAAGGCAAAATGTCAAATATGTCCACAGCCATCTCTACTTCACGGTTGACTTCACTTAACCAAACTTCCAACAGCTGTGGTGTTCTCCGTACTCTCATAAATTCCGGTAGGGGCCGCTGCTCATTATTTTGAAACTTTGTATGCGTTTGAAAACTATGATATTATTTATTATATAATTTATTGCAATTTAACACAATCAATAATAAAATTAGATTGTGACTCACTTAATTAAAATATCTTCAATAGATTATTAATTAAATAGAGCGTGTACTACCTGTTTGCTGGATGTGCCTTCCAGCGCTTCCAGCTAGGCAAGTGGCTGCAAGTGTCAATAGTCTATGAATAAAAGACCAGCTGTAAATGTAAACAAATTTGTTCTTAAATATTTTTACTAAGTGGTTTATAATTTACCTGTGCATATAATGGATAATGAGCATGAAAATTCTGTTATCTATGGACTTGAATTCCAGGTGAATGCCATTGTATTTGTAGTAATATGCAATAATAACAATTTTTAAGGCAAGGGTTTTAACACCTCAACTAGCTGAAACTGAAAATGTTAAATTCTTCATTGGAACACAATCATTGAAACAAGCAAAAAACCAAGTTCATCTAGTTGAATTTAATGAAGAAAACTCGACACTCAAGAATGTTGTATATTATCATTCCCTTGGTGAAATTTGGAAGTTAAATTCAAGTCCAAACCATAAAGATGTACTTTCAAGTTGCTACAATGCTATTGATAATGAAAACTTGACCTGCAAAAAGGAAACTTGCTTGCTGCGACTTCCCAATACTGAAAACAGTGAACAAATTGAAACACTAGAGACTATTAATACATTTGATCTAACAAATTATGATAAGGAAGTCATAACAAATGAGTTTCATCCAATGGAAGACAACAAAGTTATGACAGTCACAGGCAACCAGGTATGTATGATACAGAACAAATGAAAAGTATCATTGTTTGCTCATATACTCATATTTAATTTCTGTAGGTAATATTTTGGGATACAAGTAAAACCAATTCACATAATCTCCTGGCAATTAGCCTGGAAAGTAAAGGAAATCCAAAATTTACTATGGGCAAATGGAATCCACATCAAAATTGCAACCAAGTAAGTGATTTCAATATAACATATTAATGTATTCCTAATATAATTTGTTAATAGTTTACGACGGCAACAGAGACTCATTTGAAGACATATGATGTTAGAACAGGTGGTCTTGCATGGCACATAGACAATCTGCATGCACAATTAGTGAGAGATTTAGATTTCAATCTACATAAACAGTATCATGTTGCTACATGTGGTGATGATGGATTTGTAAAGATTTGGGATTTTAGGCAAACCACACAGCCAATATATTCTAGAAGTGACCACTCTCATTGGTGTGATAAGAAATATTATGTCTGATTATCATTTATCTTATTATTTTTGCAGGGTCTGGTGCGTAAGGTTTAATCCTTTTCGTGATCAATTATTGCTCACAGCAAGTTCTGATGCTAGAGTATTACTGAGTAGTGCAGCAAGTGTCAGTTCAGAAAATGTGAATGAGCCCGTTGAAAGCACTGAAGAGGGTGAAGTTAAAGAAATGTAATTCATAACGTTTACGTGAATGTTGTGCACTTTGTAAATTTCAAACTTATTTTAGCTTGGCAGATGGTCCTCTTCAATGGTTTGAGCACGAAGATAGTGTATACTGCGCCGAATGGTCACCAGCAGAACCTTGGGTTTTCGCCTCTTTATCCTATGATGGTAGGCTTTTGATTTCAAGAGTTAAGAAATCAATCAAGTACCAAATTATGTTGTAAATCCTACATATGTATTCTAAATACTATTCCAATGTGCAAAATAAATATTATTTATTCAACTCTAGCTAAAGTAGACTATATTATGATATCCTTAATTTTCCAAATATTGTTAAGTCAACAGAAGCTATAACATCTAAAATTTGTTGTTAAATGACATTAGCAATTAAATGTCCACATAAAAATAGTATAAATTCTAATCGCGACATCTTCAGCCAGTCGCTCCGTAACATTTCATTGATTGGCTTTTGTATTCACCATGGGCTTTTATGTTAAGTGAGCGTCAGTAGACATCGTGTTGTTCTCTGAATTAGTTAGTAAAATGTTCGAGGCTCAAGAGATCAACGCGGAACACAAAGATTTAATACACGATGTAGCTTATGATTTTTACGGTGAACGAATGGCAACTTGTTCCAGTGATCAATATGTTAAAGTAATATTAAAAATTCATTTAGACAATGAGAATCATTAGTGAAACATTGATTTGTAGGTATGGGACCAAGGTGCTGATGAAAAATGGTCATTAACATCAAGTTGGAAGGCACATAGTGGCTCTGTGTGGAAAGTAACATGGGCCCATCCAGATTTTGGACAGGTACTGGCAACATGTTCTTTTGATCGGACTGCAGCAGTTTGGGAGGAAATTGGTAAGGCTCCATTGATGTTGTTAAATATGCATTAATATGTTTTAAATTTACATTAGTTGGTGAAACACCTGGTCCTGGTGAGAGAGGTACAAGACACTGGGTGCGAAGAACAAATTTGGTTGATTCAAGAACCTCTGTAACTGATGTTAAATTTGGACCAAAGAGCCAAGGACTACAACTGGCAACATGTTCTGCTGATGGCGTTATTAGAATATATGAAGCACCAGATGTGATGAACTTAAGTCAATGGACCTTACAACATGAAGTTCAATGTAAACTGCCCTGTAGTTGCTTAAGCTGGAACCCCAGTTTATCAAAGTTTGTACAGTTTACCAATTCCACCAAACATTATTATCATCTGAGATATTTTTTCAGATTACATCCACAAATGCTGGCAGTTGGAAGTGATGATGCAAATATTGCTAATGGTGGCAAAGTTCTGATTTATGAATATAGTGAAAATAGTAGAAGATGGACTAAAACAGAAACACTAAATAATATTACTGAGCCTGTGCATGATATTGCATTTGCTCCTAACTTGGGACGAAGTTTTCATATTCTTGCAGTGGCTTCAAAAGATCTTAAGATAATCAACTTAGTGCCAGTTAGTGATAATGTAAGCATACAAAGTGGGTTGTCTCGTTTAGAAGTACAAACTGCGGGGCGGTTTGATGACCATAACAGCACAGTTTGGAGGGTGTGTTGGAACGTAACTGGAACGATCGTTGCGTCTAGTGGCGATGACGGCTGTGTGCGAATGTTCAAGAGTAAGAAATATTCATTTTGCGTTATGTTTCAGCCCTAATTGATCTATTTTCCAGTGAACAATATTATGTCCTGGAAGTCAGTGGCAATTTTAAAAGGTGATGGATCACAAGTACCCAATGAGAGTCATCGTAATTCCGTATCATCAGCTAGTTTACAGCCAACTGTGTCGCAGACAGCCAGGTATATTAAATTGGGATCTATTTCGCATCCTAGAGATGTTCCTTGGCACTAATTTTACGCTTGCACGCTATAATAACACAATTCAATAAATTTGTACATGCATTTGTGCCAGTGAAATTGCGTTATTATAAGCATATGTGTTTTGTAAATACTGCATTCTTTTCTCTTACCTTTATTTTACTAAGTGTTCCCTTCCTATTTATATCTAATAGAAAGGAACAAATTATTACTCAAATTTTACTTACTATATCATGGTAAATCCCTTTCATTATTGTATTTTTGAGTGAAAGGGAATATAAAACATTTTAAATCACGTATATAACCGTTAGTCAACCGGGTAACTAATGCTGAAACCGAGACATATTACTGCAACTGAGAAAGAAAATGTGTTCAATACATTAGATAGATACCTCATATTGTGTCTGAAATAGTTCGAAAATTTTAAAACGCTCAAAAACAACATATTGTATGAAATAGAATTTGTGAATAAATTGATACTTTTCCTTATTGAATTTCTCTTTTCCATTACTTGTACCATATTTACTCAAAATTATTTTGGTGCAAACTGCAATAAGTTCGCATTGTCTGATCTATTTGTACATATTTCTTTCACATGCTGGCAAATTATCCACCGATGGTGATGGGTAGGTCTTTAAATTAATTTAATTTAAACAACATATGCGTTGATGTGCGGTGAAGTGCAGTTAATCGCAATCTCAGTGGAAATCAATCAAATAAGTTATTTAATTTTGACTAAATAATGAAACTTCTTCTATTCAGCTGCAATTAAATATCTGTTAAATGTCTGCCTCTTTCACTTGTGCGTGCAATCTATTAAGATGTTTTCCAATTTCAGCCCGTTGAACTTGGTGCGGCGAGGAGTCAGCTATGCGACTAAACCAGCAAATTATCCGCAAAATATTCCTCCATATCTTTTCAAACGTATACGACAAAGTTTTAACTCAATTTAGGCCAAAACCGCCAAGCGTAAAACAATTAATAAATTTGATGGGAGAAGATGGGGCATTAGGAGTATCAATAAGTTTGTCAACAACGACTGTGGTAATTACAGGGTATGTAGGATTACATATATAAATCATTTGGTTTCTTATCAATACGTAGTAGTAGTTGTTCTTGCCTAAATATGTGATAGATATGATGAAAAGTTCTCAACAATAACTACTATCTTACAATCAAATCTGAATAGTAATAAATATTCAATTTGTGGAGCGTTGTTTTTCTTTATCGAATTATTATATTTACGAAAAAATGTTAAGAAATTTAAATTTTGATAAATTATGCCAATTTATAGTTCTAACGTAAATCAACTATATCGTTATCTATTTTTATTATATGTATTGTCAATTGAGAGACAGGGTAATATGCGTAAATTTTATATTTTTATGGAGTCAATTGAATAATTTAGTTAAATTGTATTAAAATTAAGTGTAAATTGTGATTGCACTTTATGCTTGATTTTGAATGGTAATATGATGATAATATTTTAATTTAATGAGGGATAGGGATCAAGATGTGATATCACATTAAATCTATTCTGTGGAATGTAGGTAACAACAATTTGTGCTGAAGAAGGTAACAATAAATTATATATATACCATGTACGCATATGCATCCAAATACTTTCCCTATAAATTATCTTGGCATTTGTACTTCTTCTCCTCATCAACAGGTAAAAGTTCTGGTCGATGACATTTCCCTCACCGGAATGCGCTTATTATTCTTGTTCATATTTTTGGTCACGTAACCGGCAATTGATCTCGCAATTGGTTCATTGCTCAAGCTAATTCTATGATTATTTAACACTGCGAAAAATATAGCGAAAATAGGGTCTGGAGTCTGTGAAATTGCTATTACTTACCAGCACTGTTGAGTCGTTTTGTATCGTCCATTAGTGAAATCGCGGGTGCAACACGATTGTTAGCTGGAGCACTTTTCCGTAGCCCAGTTGCAGTAAGTGGTGTGACTGGCTGTTTCGTTTGCAATACAGGTAACAAACTAAAATTGTAATTTATATTCATCACATTGAAATGATTTTGGGGTAACAACCTTTTGCGTTTCATCGCGCGAAGATGCCCACTCGCTTGTTGCGCTATCGTTATAGCTCGACAAGTTTGCGATCCTTTATTGAACAAGAGTTGATGCTTCTCGGTGGCATTTGCTATCGTTGCACTTAGTGTTCTATGTGATGATTTCTGTGCGCTGAAAAATTGATGCATAAATACGTATGAAAAGTGGATACATTAAATACACACTTACTTAATTGGTGGCAATAATGACGGGTGGTGCAAGGCGTCCATTTTAGACTTTTTACTTGTGAAATGATTCATCACCTCTTGGCGTAAAAAGGTTTTGTTAATTTCATCACGTCGTTGTGCGTTCGTCGGACGGGAATCCGTAATTTTCTTGAGTCTGGACGGTGTTCCTATAAGACGGCGCGCCTGAACTAATGAGTTCGGCTTTGCACCCACGTGCTTGTGAGCCGGGGTCATGCCACCGCTGCTGCAGGAACATTGAGAATCAGCAACACCACTGTCTTTACGCGATTTTGGATCTTTGTGGTCGTACCCGGCAGTCATAGCACGCGTGATGACCGGTACCCTTCGAAGCAGAGAAACATCATTCGCTGGTTTGGATAAAGTGAACGTTTTCGCCGAGTTTGATTTCTGCGCAATTTTTCTCGCATCGCCCGCTTGTAGCACTTTATGCGCCAAACTAGTCTTATTGGGCGAAGCGTATTTCATATCAAATTGCTTGGTGACTGGCGATACGGTCGCTGACTTTTTAACAGGTGTAGTAGCTTCGGCGTTGTTGTTAATATTAGGCGGCAATTTGGCATGAGTTCGCGGCGTGCAGTAAGCGAGAGAGGAGGATGACGCAACGATGAGATCGTTATTTACACTGCTCATGATTTTACGATGAACGAGCAAATTGTACATTCCGGCGATATTACCTTGCGGATCAACCCTTACAGAATGTTGAACATCTTCCCAATTCGATTTAATAAGCTCCGACACGTATTTGATAATCTGCAATAAAATGTATGAAATAGCCGTTCAAGATGTAACACATCGTGTGGTGGTTGCAGTTACATTAAATTTCTCTTGCTCCTCCAATTTCTTCATCGGATTGGAGCGAATGCATTTGCGTCCGCGCTCTGTCACCCAGGGATGAAAAATGAGTTCGGTGATATTAATCCGCTTTGCTGCGTCGGCGATCAGCAACTTGGATATCATCGATTTGAACTCGGTGGACAATAACGCAAGTGCTTTGCGATGTGTCGACGATAAGCCCTTGTTGATTTGGTCCAATAGTTTCTTTCGGCGTTGTGTCACGGCTGTACCCTCACGCACGGCGCTATTAAATGGCAAGTGTCCAACGACCATGCCGTACAGAATCACACCTCTGCAAAAATGTATTGATTACATTAGCTCATCAATTGCCATCATCTAATGCAATGCATAATTCAAAAGAAGACGGACGACGCTCGGAGTAAATCAAAGGTTTGATTTAAATTGAAGAATCACCACTTTCGCAATGTGTCACCCTTCGTCCGGCTTATTTTTGGCGCGGCGGAAAAGAAACGCGTTGAAGCGAAGAGCAAAAGAAGCGGAACGGATGAGGCAGCCGTATGTACGATTCAGCACACTGCGAGAGATACTGACAAACTCCAAAGGTCCACTTCCGGCCCGTACTGTCTGCCCTCAACGAAGAGTTCCGGGGCGGCATATTCCGGCGAGCCGCAGTGCGTGTGCAGAAGCTTATCGCCGGTGTACATGTTGCTCAGTCCGAAATCGACAATCTTGATCCTATCGTTTGTCCCGCTCAGTATTATGTTCTCCATTTTTAAATCTCTGTCGACAATATAAAGAACCATTAATAGATTGCCAAGCTAACATTGATTTATATATACGAAAAATATGCGTTGCAGACAAAATAGTGTGTTTTGTGCATTATATTACGAGCACTTTATTCATTTGGCCGAGACATTAAGATATGTGTGTGACCATTAAATTATTTTCATTAATAAATTCGCGACCATCAAATCTTTACGACGTGGAAGCGAATACGGCGCACAATAATAAATAGCGTATGGCAACGTTAGCGAATAGACCGATACAAATTAAATTGATTAATGGAAGTCTTTATCTGCCTGAAAATGGGATATTTCCAATGAGATATCGCGTCCGCAATCAACCGTCTGCGCGCGCGCTCGCCGCCACATTAAGTCATCGTGTGTGCGCTGCGCTCCTAGAGCGAGGGATCATTAATATCTCCGCATTTACTGAATGGAGTTTATAGGAAAATTTTGCAAACTTTTCAAAGTCATGACTCTATCCTCGCTGTCAGTGCAGTGGCGTTTTGCAATTGGCGCGGCTAAAAAGCGAACATCGCAAAGAAATCATTGCGAAATGCACGCTTTTGGCTGCAATGCACAAACTATAAAATTAATTTACTGTTTTCCTCTCCTAATAACGAAATGTTTGGCGATTACAATTGCGAACGCAATAAATTAAGTGCACATCCTGCACTTGAAGTTTGTTATTGCTTCCGGTGCGACGACGCAATATTTACAAATGTACAAAACCTCGATGCACATAAACGTCAATTTATGCGCTAAACAAATTCGGATAATTACGCCCAACGAAAGTCACAAATTGTGAGCGGGCGCGCGCGCGCGCTCACGCCGTGAGAAAATTGGAAAGCCGCAAAACAACAAATCGCCTCCAGAGAGTGTGAGGCGGCGTAGTTGGATGCCGGAGCGAGCGTGTCGTGTTGTGTCGTTTGTTTGCGCTCTTGATGTTAAGAGAGCGGTGATTAAATGAAATAGGCCAAAAGATTAATGACGAAATCACGCTATAATTATGCCGTAGCATTGATGAAGTAGCCAAATTAAAGCCACCCGAAAATGAATCCTCAAACCATACGGGGTGGAAGTTAATTCAAGAGCCTCAAAAGACACCCGCACGCTTTCATGTTGATAGCGAAACCCTTAACGTTTCAACTCCTCGACTCCGCATCGCAGTCGAATGAATTTCAAGTACGGCAGTCGCAATGAAAAGCGATTGTAAATTAAATTGAAGTGATTTGAATATTAACAAATTCGTCCGTTCCTGCGCGCTCAAACTTCATGCCGCGGGGCGCTTGTGTAGGCTGCCAATAAAGCTGTCCTATGTTGTGGTGACATGGTAATACATGGCAGGACATACATCACAGACTCGAAGAGGGTGCGAAATGAAATGAGCAATAAATAAAATGCCGTCGAGTAGGTGGTGCGCAACGCGGTCATCTATCAACCTATGCTGTGGTCGCTGTCGAAGTATTTTGCACTTCGATGGTAATTTTAATCCCGCAAACGTGTGTTGGCACCCGAGCTCTCATGTTTGCGTCCTCGTTATACGGAAGCGCATATTTGATGATTTGATTACTTCATTTGTAATTTAATCCAATAAGAAGCTGTGCGCTAATCAAGAAGTTATCGGCTATAGAACACGAGGAGCACACACTTAATCCAAAAGCTCGCTCCCTTCGTCATCATGTTGGGACATAGGGAATATCCGCCGAAAAAAAGAAGTGAAGGACCTGCCGAGGGTATCATCTAGTACTACCTACTATACGTGGGTAGCCGTCGATCGCGCAAAACGGGATGTGCTGAGTCCGCATCTACAAAATCGGGCGCGAGATCAATATAAGTGCAGTGCAGCCCGTGTACCATGCAAGAAGTTGTCTGAAGGACTTCCGTACCGCACGAGGCGGCATACAAACACAGCAAGAGGACCATTGCATCGAAGTTCACTCTTTTTTCCACAGCAAACCAAGCAAGCTGGCATGGTTGCGCCAGCCAGCCAGCCATCGACACTACTCGTCGTGGTTGGTGCGGCAAGCACCTCGTTAATAAGACGTGCACTTCAACACCTCATTTATTCTTTTAGGTCTGCCCTGCTTTTGTTGCTGTTGCGCGCACATCGCATCCTGTTGGCCGGCATATTACGGCTTTTGGTGGCTCTCCACGAGCGCGCGTTTTTGCGGCGGCGGCTGGATGTTGCGACTAATGAAGGCTCACCACCACCGCCGGTTTCTATTGCTTGCAAACCGCGTCGCCGCCGCCGTGCCAAACATTCGCCCCGAAAAAAGAGTCGTGTCGCGAGATAAAAACGGCGGGGTTCGTGGTTGTTGCGCACACATATATAAACACTTCGTGTTGAAGTGGAGAAAATGCGCCGACGACGAAATTTATAATTAAGAAAAAAGGAAATCAACGACACGTCGAAAAACCCTGCGGCGATTTTAATTACAAGTCTGCGCCGCGACCGCGCGATGACAACATGTTTTCATATTTCGCTTTTTAATACAATCTCCGTATGCGTCGAGAGGGTTGGCGCATATTTGCTTTTATACTTGAACCAAATGACTTTCGGTTAGTCAATGTTGCGTTCTGAATGTGCAATCATTAAGAAGATATATGCCTTACTTATTGCTGCGGCCAGCGACAAGTGCCGCACGACAGTGTCGTGTGTCGCTCGAATGAGCGCAAATAAAATGCAATATTGTGTTGCTGGCAAGGGGCTACTACTACTACTGCTGATGCTACTAAATTTGTATGCATTTGAATTGAGGTGGTCCAAGATTAAACGAGACAAAAGCATTCCGCGCGCGACGACAAATATGGCCTCGTTTATTAAAACCCTGCATTCTAAATAGGTATTTACCTTCCAGTTGCAAATATGAAAATGCACCAGCAGTGCCAAATAAGAATAAAACATTACGCTGCAACGTTACTCTCAAACAACAACATCAACAGCGCAAAGACCCCCCGAATGCAAGGGGTCGTCGTGGTATTTTATACGCTCTTAAAAATGCAAATATCACCGGTACGAAATAAATTAAATTACATTTGACCAACGGGTAGATCTTTTATAAGCATTCAAAGTCAACATTTATTGCATGCATTCAAATCGTAGATGGGCGATTTATGATTGGATGTATTCCTTCCAGCAATTTGATACGCAACGTTTCCGCCAATACAATATTATTGCAGCAAACTTTTTATGCACTCTCGCTCTAGCAAGCGCTACGCTTTCTTTTAAGAGGATGCTTTATGTTTAGTTTGTTTTCGAATTTGAAAGAGTTCAATATACGTTTATAGCCTCGAGTTGAAGTCGGATGGAATTTATGTCGAAAACCACTTGAACAGGTCGCCCGCCGGCGAATTACTCGCGGGATATAGCCCGGTGCCACGCGGGAAGAACATGCAGTTCTTCCTGTACGCGGATATTGCAACAATGAAATTAATACGCAAAGAGAGCAAATAATCCACTGCGAGAGGCGGCTACTTGGCTCGGTGAGGTGCGGATGCATACAGCGTACCGTACGTACGTACGTACGTGCACGCTGTACACACAAATAGTTTCAATTTAAAATATTAGAAAACTTTGCCAAGCGGACGCTGTTAGCGAAATGTTTATTTAGAGCGGCGGCGAGAGCGAAATGAATGCGAGGTGCTCTTGTTGAATGCGAAGAGGGCGAAATGCAGAAGCAAACGCAGACCGAGTCTGAGAGCAGAGCTGAAAGGCTATTTGTGCCAGGACATTGCACGTTCATTCCTGGCCAAAAAGCGTACAAATTCAGTGCACGGCATGCAGCACCGTCGGCAACGTCGTCCTCTTCGGCGGCGGCGGCGGCAGCGAACGTTGTCGTTGTCGTTTTTGTCTTTGCTCTTCTTCTTCCACTTCTTCTTCAGCCAAAGCGCGCTATTCCGAGTCGAGTATTGTAGAAATTATGCTCGCACGCGAATAAGTGTGTTTGAATTCATGTTTTGTGCGCGCACAACCAGCCGACCGACGACGACGACGACGACATTGCACTCGACTCGCAAAGAAGTAGAAATAGATACACGCGCAGTTACGGTGGCTGCTGTGCCACGAAGATGTGCAAGCGTACAAAGAAACACGACGGCGGATGAGGATCGTGCGAAGAGAAGCGGCAACTTTTTTGCGCTCTCTGCACACTCTTTTGATGTGATGCATTACGTATCGTACAAGTAGCCACTTGAACAAATACACCACTACTGACTGTACTATCGGCTCTAGGTACGCCACGAGCAGCAGCAGCAGCAGCACAACGAAAAACGTTTCAGCTTCTTCAACTTCTTCGCGATGGATGATATTCGCATGAAAAGATGGAACGTATTTGTCGTTCGTTCATTCGTACCGTTTCGTCATGCAGTCTTCACCTTTTACTTCAAGTATTTCCTTTCAGCGTCAAAGTGCAACGTTTCTCCAATGAGCCAAAGCGCAGCGTGCACCAGAGGCAAAAGTATGTGCAAGCTTCGCAATAAAGTCGCGCATCGCATCGCATCGCAGATGTAAACAAATCTAAGCACGACGATTATGATCTCTCTTCATCGTCCTCGTTGTTGTTGTCGTCGTCCTCGTCGTCATCGTCAACACAGTGTGTTATTCGTCGTTGTCTTGTTTGGTGTCTTGCGAATGCAAAATTACGTGTTCTATGATGCTTCTTCCAGTGTCGTCGTCGTCGTCGTGTTCATCGCAATGCAAGTTTGCACGCTACGAGGTGTTTGTTTGTATCGCATGCAGCAAGAGAAGCGCGACGAAAGGAAGAAAGCTCGCGCCGATTGCTTTAAATTGCAGGCAGCAAACTTGCTGCAACCGGCTAAAAAGTGTCTAGCAGGATACAAACAAGCCACCCACCCGCCGACACGACAGCGCAAATGAAATACAGAAAGATGGTCGCTGGAGTGAGAGACACACCAACGCCTTATCGCCATTATTATCAAGTGCATTTGCGAACGGCGACGACGACGACGACGATGGCGAACGCGACGAAAACTATTTGCCAACAACGCGCGCACAATTCCGGTGCTGTGCTGCACTTTACTACAGCAGCGCGGAATCAAAAACTTGAGCCGGATTCTAAACGGTGTCTTTTGTACGCTATTGCATTGAGAGATTATTCGTGCGATACTCGACGCGAAAAATACATTGGCAAAACGAGCAAGAGGATCTCAACTTCAACTCGTACTCCGCATGCATCTCCACACATTCTCAAGGAGTATTTGTGCAATTTCGCTGCGAGTGAATAGAATTACCAATAAACCAATATTTAATAAGCGTAAATATACGCGCCACGCTTGTGCAACGCGCAACTCGCGTAACATGTTAGTTATACAAGTTGATTACAGATCAGATAGAATGGCGTAAAATTAAATTCATCGAACGTTCCATGGAACGCATCGTAAACAACTGAATTTTCAATTAAACTTTATTGCTACTTGTGTCAATTCAGCCGGTTCGGGGAATGTAATTAGGTAGAATTATTATCGGCGCATTCATTTAGCGCCAGCCATGTAGAGAATTGCACACATTTTATGCGATTCTTTCGGCCATTCGGCCAGCAATGTCGGAATGGCATTGCAACGGCGAGCGCACATTTGCTCGCAGGATATTTGCGCACGGATTTACAACAGCACCATCAAACGCTGCGCGCTCGACGACCAAGTGTGCGGGGGCCTCAGTTGCGATTCGGACCCACCAAAAACACACACACACAAAGTGTACCTACATTCTCATAATTTCGCATCGGAGGCGGCATGCGTCCGGCCGGCCGCCACACTTGTTTAGTTTTTCCACGTGTACAACAACGGAAAGCGGCGAGGCAAATATGTGTTGGGGGATTCGGTTTTATAGTCGGCCAATAAATTGGCGATAAATCTGGCGCTGCAAGAGAGCTCTCTCCTGCATTGCTTCCCGCTAAACCGAGCGAGCAAGCATCCTCTCAGCTCCAGCCACCCACACAATTGTGCGCCAAATGTGCACTGCCTTGGGATGAGTGAGACGACGCCGCTGCCGCCGACGACGACGACGACGTGAAAGTGCTGCGGAGCGCTCTTCGCGCGCGAGCATAAAGTTATTTTATTTTATTCAAAAGCAATTCCCGACCTAAGTAGACTATCTAGTTTTATAAGCCCCGCTCGCTTGCTCGCTCGACGGCGGCAGCGATGGAGGTAGGGTGTGCAAGCGCGAAAACGCTTTCGCAAACAACTTGAAGAAATAAGAGACAAGTTCAAGTGAGTCACAGGACTTGGTTATTTGATCGTCACGCGAGATTGCCGCCGACGACGGTGCTCGTGCAGCACACACTCTACCGCCGCTTCGATGTGATCCAGCAGCAAGTAGTGTGAATGTCGATTCGTTGTTGCCCTTTTGAGCCAATTTACAAACATCGGTTTCGAATTGTCGTTTGCACATCAGTCTCATGTCAAAGGCAAACACATGATTTGTTTACACACGCTCACAGGCATACGCGACGGCGGCGGCGTCTTTCCCACCAATGAGTATATGCTTGATTCAAATTCTTCAGGCCGTGAGTTAATTCCCGCTGCTGTTGCCGCTGCCAGAATTATAACTCCCCCGGGTGGCATTCGCCATTGTCATTACGCTGAAATTATTTTCGTCATAAACCAGATTGCCGCGACGGATTCAATTAGCGCACGAGTCGACTTGTTTGCACCGAACACGACCAAGAAGAAGCAGATGATGATGATGACGACGATGATGATGATGATGATGAAGAAGAAAAGATAATTAGGAGGGCGAATAACTCTGCTCGATAATTTTATTCGTGTTTGTTCGCGTCGCAATTGAATTAAAAGTCAACACACATTGCTAGGTGTAGACAGATCGGATGCTACTACATTCCACGTGTGCGGTGCGCGCACACACATTAATTACGCGCAAATATGAATAAGCGTACAGATGTCAGCCTCGCGTTCGAGGATTGCGGACCGCAGACGGATGAATATTCGCAAATGCTCGCACACGTCGACGACGACGACTTTCATAATCTGATCTCGCCAAGCGTGAGCTTCAAAACGAACGAACGAACGAACAAACGACCGAATGAATGAATGAATGAATGAATGATGTGATGTTTGCTGAAATGCGCACATCGCATTCGCATGTCATTATGAATACGAAAGCCGCCGCCGTTGCCGCCATCGCACGGTCGCGTTTGCTGCTGCCGAGAAGGGATCAGAGTGAGGCTGTATGATCTGCGGTTGCCAATGAGCACTAATTATAAGCGAAGAGGCCCACTAACGAGCTATTCATGAGCGTTGTGCACGTGCTCGACTCCTGCGGGAATCGACCTTCTGTCGAACACGATCCGCTACTAGTTACTCCCGGAATATTTTCACATAATCTATCCGACCCCAATATTTTTCGACATTCAATTTACGATTGCTAAAATTACTTGAGCTCTCATTTGTGCTCGTGCTACATTCTTTCCTATCAATTTTAATTCCCATTACGGGACGATTTAATGATCTCTCGTGTCTATGCGCTTTATTTTTGTAGCATGCTACACAGACTTCGTGGATAGTTGTGGCGCGCCGCGCGGTCGTCGACATTGCGACGTTAAAGTCCGCTAAAAAATGCATGAGACAAACAACATCGTCGCGAAATTACACTCATTCAATACACAAAGTCGCGAGGGCGGGCCCCCCCGTCGCGTTGGGTGGACGGCGGCAGGACGAACGAACGGACAGACTGACGAGTCACTGACACACAAACACGTCGTGCTGCGATGCGCACAGACAGCGCGTCGCGGTCTTTATGATGGTAGCATCAACTACTTACTCGACCGCCACACAATCGCCGGCCGCCCCCGGCCGGCCGATGATGGCAGCGTACGATAATTGGAGACGGAGCACTCGATGGTAGTAAGTAAGAAGCGCACTTCCTTAAAGCTTTAATCAACAAACGCACAAACTTGTTTATTTCCTCAGCGCGCTGCACACGAGGATTTGCCGTCGCCGTCGTCGCCGCCACCGCTGCTATCGCATGCTATGTCGGAGAAATGGAATTACATGTCATTTGTATTCCTATCTCTGTGGAATTTATTAGGGAAATTAAGTTATTTTTGATGTACGACAAGCGGCGCAACCACCAATGAGCGAAACGACCACTTTTATAGTGATGACATTATTTAATTATCTACTGCCGACTCTAATGGCGGCGGCGGCGGCGGTGGCGGCGGCAGGGGGGCTATAAAGATAAAGCTTATAATTAATATTTTTCCTGTTTCTGTTGCACTGTGCCGCGCGCGTCGCGACGCTGCTTTGCGCCCTCGACCTCAAGCATTAAACCTCTGCTTGGCTGTTGATACGTTTGTCGCGATAAAGAGCCGAGTAGCGCAGAAATCTATTACGGTGATGACGACCGTTAGTGTTGCATTTACGAGCGTCGCGCACAAAAGATCGCAAAAACTATGTGAGAAATAGTCAAAGATTGCGCGCGTTTCGCACAACTTCTTCCTTCTTCTACTTCTTTTTTTTTTCTACAGCCGATCGAGAATCTATTGGTTGATTGCCAAAAAATTTTTCCGACTTCGCCGCCACGGCGTGCCGAGTTCCAAATGCTTCTTTTATGTCATAGAATTCGCGAAATTACCTCCATGATGATTCCCCGATATATATTTCTCTCGTGCGAAATGTGGGCGAGGAAGCCTCGGCACAATGCCGAGGACAATGACGAATAGACCTGGTCGGCAGGGTTGCGTTCTTGCAATTTTTTCGCGCCCCGTTGGGAGGATGACGCAAACCGACTAAAAGAATCGCTGGATCAAACATCGCCCACACGCTCACACTCGCACGCACACGCTGCTTTCATCCATATAGACAATATATACATGAATGTGAAGAGGCGCCAGAACGGCACAAAAAGCACGCGAGAAAAATGGGTCCAAAGAGAAAGCGCGGCCGCCGGCCCGACCGGACCTTGTTTGCTTCCTGTGCGTGTGCGCGCTTTCCCCGGCCCACAAGAGCGGCCGCACGCCCGATGGACGACGATGGCGCGATGATACATTTGCAATGATCGATAACACGTTCGCTGAATGTACGAGCAGCGTATCATTTCTTCGCTTCCTCCTTCAAAGGGACGCGCGACGGACGATCGCCGTCCTTGTTCGTGAGAAAGGACGCACGGACGCGTAAAAAAGTGAAACTATAAAGATTTATTGGCCAATATTATCGTTTTCAAATCGGGCAGCGTGCGCGCGCCAAAAATGCTGGGTCAATCGACACACTCTGCCTCTCGGTCATCGCATTTTGTTGCAGCGAGGAAAAATGAAGACCCAAGGGGGGCCGCGGCGCAGAGATATTTGTGTGCGCTGGCGTGCTGATAGTTTATGTTAAACTTTGCGCGCACCAATGTGTCTCGTCATCGACTGGCGTCCGGGGAATTGACGGCAATCGAATGGGGAAACAAAACCGCACTTAAACTATTAAACGCACAACTTCCACGCGAGAGACATGGCAAAAAGTGTGAGGCGGGGGGTGAGGCGGCAAATTAAACTCGATAGCATTTTGTCAACGGCGGCTATACGTGTATGAGAAATGTCAGTGCGTGTTCAGTGAGTGCGTTGGCACTCGCTCGAAAGAAAATTGGAAATTTATTACTTTGTTGTGACACGCACAAATCCATATATACAAAGTCATCACTTCCGGCTGTTGCAGATCAATAGCGAAAAGAGGCAGCACAGAGTGTGTCGCCGCACGCAACGCATCGCTGAAATATCGACACCGAATTAATAACAAATGATAACGAATATCATGTGCATTCAAGCAAAATAGAGTCATCTTCCCTTTTTTCGTCGACGTCGTCGTCGTTGTCGTCTTTTGTACGCACTTTCCCTCATTCATTCATTGTGTACGTTGAATGCACAAAGAATGTGTCAGTTTACATAATTTATCGAGGAGCAAATATTAAAAGTTATTTGCAGCCAAACTAATTCGGTCTAATTGAATGCTTCAAACAGCGGGCAAAAATGTGTGTCGGCCGTGTTAAGAACGAGGGCGCAGAGGAGACTAATATACGCGAATACGCGAGACAGCAGGTAGCTAACAAGATTTTACTTATTTACGCCGCGACACGTGCAAACTTTTTTTCGCGTGCGCGCATTCGCACCGAGAGCTAGTTAATTTAAATTTTAATGCATGGGGGGGGTGGCGGGGGGCGAGGAGAGGGCACACCATGGTGCTGCGAGACGGACGACTCTCGTTCGCTGGCCGAGCTAATTCGTAAAATTTGTTTCATTTTGGGCGCACAGAAATATTGTAACTTGTATAGCGTATGCATCGTTGCGTGTGCACAGCGAAACTCATCCCCTCAAAAGACGCAAGAGTTTCGAGCGTTTCGTTCGTTCAGTCCGACAGCAAACATGCGAAACGATTTAATATTTAATGAATTTGTAAAAGGAAAGTTTTGGCCGAGTATTCCAGCCGTTCGCCCTGCCGCTCGCCGCCCGCCATCCGACCATCGAGCCAACCCGACTCTCTGGGTTTCCTACTTCTAATGCGCCGCAACTTGATGACTGCATGGCGCTGCTAGTGTTGTTGTTCTTGTTCTTGTTGTTGTTTGGCCGAAAATGCGGCGCGACGGGGGCCAAATTAGAAATAACAAACTGGCTACTAGCACAAACTGAGCAAAAACCGCAAATTGAGTCGCTGCCATTGCTGCTGCTGCTGCCGCTGCCGTCGCCGCCGTCGTCAGTGTGCGCGTTGATGAAAAGAGGCGAAACGAAACGAATTCAACGAGTTTTACTAGAGTATGCGGCGAAAAGTAATTGCGACTAACAGACGAGATAAGTTTCAAAGATATGCGCGCGCGCGAGCGAGTGTTTCTTCTTATTCTTCTTGTTCCTGTTCCTCTTCCTGCTTCTGTGGCAAAGTAAACTAGCTGGCTGGCTGGCTGGCTGGGATAGTGATGCACCAAGAGAAGGAAAGTGAGTTGAAGCAGAGTTTATTTGCCGGTGAATAATTGAGCGTTTTAAAGAGAGTTCCTCGTGTTTGCACCTCGTGCAATTAATTTCATTTGTCCGCGCCGCTAAATCTCTCTCGCATGTTCGTTCACGCCGCCTCTGCCACTGTGAACAAACGGCCGCCGCCGCCGCCACTGCCGGCGAGTGAATTCGCTTCCGGGGAATGAGTTTACCGCTGCCGCAAACTGTGTGCGAGCGCGCGCGCGATTTAATGATGTAAAAAGTGCGCGCCGCCAAAAATGAACGGCCTTACTTACACACCTCTACACCTACACCGGCCTGCGCCTCGCTCGCCTGCCGCCGGCACGGCTACTAACGCTGCCAACCGACGCACGCCGCCGCCCTTGGCCAGCAAACATATTTGCCCACTGTAATGTAATGAATTGCAACGTAAAACATGCGGAACGCGGTAATAAAGTTGAAAATTTATTGCCGTTCTCTCTTATTATTAGATTTTTTAGTCGGCGCTTGCTTATCCTGCGCCGCAGTCGCACGGCGCGCGCGCTCTCGCCCGAAGAAGAAATAATGGTGCTTCTAAAAAGCAGAAAGAGGGATACATGGCGAGCAGAAAGCCAGGCCAGCAGCGCTTCTGAGTTTGAAGTATTGAATGGGAATTGAAAGAAATCACCGCGCACGCACACACCACACACACACACACGTTGCAAGCGCCCGTCTTGGAGGAACGAGAGGACGGGGCGTAATTGTACAGGAAAAGCGAACGAGAGCGACGAGGCTCAAAGCACGGCCAAGGGAGGCAGAGATTTCCGAATGATATAGTTCACTTTTCAAGAGATGAACTTTCTCATCTGTTGGGGGGCCCCTTCGCGAACTTTTTAAGCGAGTTGTATTTGTTTCCGGTCGCCTCATGTCCGGCGGCGTGAGCGCGCGAGCGCTGCGTTCCCGCAGGATGCGCCCGGATGTTGCCGCTTTACATCCAGACCGGAACATATGAGACTCCGGAGAACGCATCGCGCCGCCGCCAGTCAATGCATGGCCGTTCAAACTTCACTAGACCACGGCCAGCGGCAGCGGCAGCAGCATGCCCCGGGTAATAATAATAAGGCATCCAAGGGCAGAATGAAGAAGAAGACGAAGAAGAAGTAGAAGAAACTACTGCCCGTGCTGTTGAAGCTGGAGAAAAAGAAGAAACAGAAATCAAGTGAACGTGAAATAATTGCAACGTAAAAATCTATGAGCAGTCCAAAGTTTATCCTTTTCACTTTTCTCTGCCAAGTGATGTCATGCGATGATCAAATGTTTGCAGGATATCGCAATGAATTAAAGTGATGGCTCAACAAAATCATCATTGATGTTCATTTTTCCGGCTGCACTCTGATTCCGGAAAAAATATTGCAATCTCGTTGCCGTCGTGTCGTAAAATATTTTCTGAATCTATATCTACGCAGCACCACCCATCGCGTGTCTATCTCGAAATATACATTTTTAATGGTTTTGCCCAAAGAGAGGCACAAGGGGCTCGCACAAAACGAGATGTTGCAATGGAAATAGGGGGGCGGGCGCGAATGCACAGCGTAGTAATTACAACACCACCGTCATCGTCATCGTCGTCCTGATTTTCCTTCCTTCCTCTCTTCGGTTCAGTCGCATCGCATCGCAACGTACGTACAATTTGCATATGCGCGCATACATTCAGCAACTTCATCCAGCCCCCCTGGTATCAGCATCCCCATTGCTTCGTTGTAGGCTCTCTGAATTTTTCTCATATTTCTCTTTTCAAAGTCAGCAAACCGTGGCTGCGCCTCGCCTCGCCGCCTCCTTCGAGGCATGAGTGCAAATTTTTTCGCCGCACCAACATGCCATTTTTAAAATCAAATATTTGTGCCACCGGAAATGTCATGAATTTCATTCGGTTGCTCGTTTGCATGTCGCGGCAATTCACAACCACCACCAGCACCACGCGTAAAAACACGGCAGTCGTGTGCGGTGCTGAATAAATTGCTCCATAAACATTTTCATCATTTCCTGATTGTGCCGATAGGAAAATTGTTTTTCAAATCTCCGACACAGCTTATAAAATCGACGCAACGACCTTGAATATCAGCCCGATACGAATGCGAAAAAATAAGCACTGCTATCGTCTGATAGCCACGGCGTAAACATTTCAGTCACTCACGAGCGTACAAATGCTGGAAGAAACACGTCCGGGATAATTAATGATCCAGGTTTTCGTTTGCGGCGCGCTCGGCTGATTTCCACGAATATCTAGTTTATCCAACGAAATAAAGTAATAGTTTGGAGGAGATCGTGGAGGCGAGAGAGCAGCGTGCGTTGCAAACGTCAGGAGGCAATCTATTAATCATCGGAAAATACACGATTATAATTTGGACGCATTTACTACGACTGACTGATGCTCTTGCCGAAGAGAGGCGGCGGCGGCGACGAGGAGAGTGGCTGGTTCAAAGAACCGCAGCACCACCATCGTCGAGTGCAATGTCTGCGTCTGAATGACAGTTTTCTTTGCGTCAGTGCAGACGAAGAAGACGATGAGGAAGACGAAACGAAGAAGTCAGCGACGTGTATCTGATATCTCACTAAAATTCATCGTGTAATAACATCGTATTAAAAGTTTTGTGCGGCCCGGATGAATGGTACAAGAGAATACGCCAGGCCCAATTCAAAGGATCGATTGCCGAGTAAGATGCGCGTATATTCATCACTAGGACGTGCACCCTCCTATTGTGTGTTCTCTTATCTCTGCGTTTCTTTGCCTTACTTTGCTGCTCTACGTTTGCTTGTGCTTTTACTTTCAAAGTTCAATTCGCTTCGTGTCCCGTTTACTCCCGATGCCAAACGCAGCAGCAGCAGCAGCAGGCGGGAAAGTATGACCAACTTGCTGGAATTTTCAAATCGTATTCGCATTTCCAAAAGACTCGGGTCGTTCGTTTCTGCCAACTCGGCTGTCTCTGTCTTCATTACGAACGGTTAGTGCCATTTCCACACTAAATACGCAGTAAACTGTGTGACGATATTGATTTCCCTCAGACACATTTTCCCGCTGGCTCGCTATGCATGTGGGGCTCTCCTTGCCTACTTGCCTCCTTTTTATTCCACCTACTTGCGCGTTACTACGCAGGGACCTATAAAACCGAGAACGGGAAACCCATCGCACACGTGGACCGCACGCAGCATGCTCTGCTATTGGCATCGTGCGTCGTCGTGTGATTGCAATGCGAATTTTCCAAGGGGTGGAAGAGGGTGCTGCTGCTGGCTTACGACTGAATACGCTCATCGACTGTGTGCCACACGCACACGTATGTCGGGGGGCGCTTTCGAAAAAGAAAAGCGCGCCCAGCGAAAAAAGAGATTGGCAAAATATAATGAATTTCCTGTTGGAATTGCCGGGAGTGAGATATTACCGGGAATGATTGCATGACATGACGAGGAACGAGGAGCAGACGAAGCAAGCAGGCAAGCAAGGAGAAGAAGAAGCCGCCCGTGTGTTGTATTGTGCCCCACGTGCCCGCGTATGCCTACACAAGGGATGCGAACGAAAGGAAAGCAAGCGAGCGGGGGGGAGTAGGAAAATGAGAAAATAGAAAAACGCACGCCGTACGCACGTACCTAACCTACATATCCGCTTGTTGAAGACTTCAAATTCTTAATCGTTTCCGCTTTGTGTACCGTCAATCTGTCGAATTACGCACGCAACTCAAGGCGAACGAACGCGGACACGCTGAAGCCGAGGAAGAAGTGCGGACGCCGCGGATGGAATTGTCGGCGGCGGCGGCGGCGGCAACGGCTGCTGACGGAGGATGGGGAGATACACGTGCACGCATTTTACGCGTGCACAAAGCCGAACGAGCGACGAGCGACGACGCACAAAACAGAACGGGAGAGGGATTTTCAGATTTCATGAAAAACGTCGTTGTCGATTATTTGAACGCAAGCAGGCATTCAGCGAATATTAGGTGAGATTTGTTATTAACGTTTTGCGCAGACCTGCTTTTTCTCCCTTCGTTTCAAAGCGCGTTCCACACCGCTTTTCTTCATCGTCGTCTTCGTTGGCGGCGGCGGCGGCGGCAGCAACGGCAGCAGGAGCAGCAGCGTATTCGCCTCGTCAATCCCAGTGTCGCATTTTCTTAGGCCTCGGATTATACCATTCGCTAAACGCGCCGAGTGGAAAAAACGCATAGAATTCTAATTTGCCCAAATCGGTGCGTTCATTCGAGTTATTTAATATCCGTAAATAATTCAAATCGTTTCGTTTTCCAAGTACGCACAAAACGAAGAATGAGGGCGAATTGCGAAACACCTACCTAACATAAAAAAAAATTGTTTAAAACCTGCTAATAATTCGCGCGCACACAAAAAAGACTTTCCAATCAAAGACGATTAATGATTTGTTAAAAGTTATTTAAGCGTCAACTCTGTACGCAGCGAAGCGAGTGCGATTTTCTTTTATCCTACTTGTATAATTCGTCTTAGAATGTCTGACCTTTGAGTACTTTTCGGAAAAAGCAAACGCGCTCAAGAGGAACAAGACGAAGAAGCAAAAGAGGATGAAGAAGACGCTAATACCAAACGGTGGACGAGGCAGCACGAGGAAAAACGCCAAAACTTGGAGTGTGCTGGTCCAATTATGGCACTTTAATAAGCACCGCGCTCCACCGCCAACCAGACTGTGCTTCTATAAAATTGAGCTAATTGAGATACGTTCCGCAATTACACCCGGGGACGGTTGCTGCTCTACAACGTCCGACCAACACACACACACACCCAATCCAAATAACCACCGCGCATCGTCCACCAACCCACCCTCTCACGCAGCATCCACCCGTATTTTCTTTCAACATGCGGCCACGTTAGTGGCGGCGGTGGCGACGGCAGCAGCTTAAATAGAAAGCAGGTTTTAATGATTCTCGTTATCGCCGTGTTGGCGTACACTTTTTCTTGGCCATGTCACCAATTCATTTAATTTAACGCCACCACCATTGCCGTCGCCGTTGCCGCCGTCGTTGTCGATTGCAAAGACGCCATCGCGCGTTTAAAGAAATTCCCAAAAGTAAACAGGCAATGCTAAAGAAAATGAGGAATACAACGAGAATAGCATGCCGCGTGTAATTAACGCGAGAACACACAGAGAAAAAAAGCGTAAATCAATACCAAAGAAAAACATCATTACAGGCGCGCTTATCAAAACGATAAACTTGTTGACGTTGCGTTCATTAACAATTAATTAAGACCAACAACTTTTTTTTAGACGCATCGAAAACGCTTTTCGATGAGGTAAGAAACGAGTGCTCATAAAGAGAAGAAAAAACCTCCGTGGAGGAAAAGGTTGTGTGTGTATGCCCTGCTGATGACGACATTCACGGCTGTGCTTTCGCCAGGGACGAAAATGGAAAAGTAAGCGAGACACGACTTTCGAGGCAGGCGTATCGGTGGCTTGCGTAGCAGTGTGAGCGGCGGCGGCGGTAGTGGTGAAAAAAATGAATCCGCTGTGTGCATTTTCACCCCATTTGGGAAAGTTGAAACCGTCAAACTTTGCGTCGTGCGCGAAAACTTCCACACACTTTCATCCATACCGGAGGCGGCAGCAGCGTCATCGTCATCACCCTTGTTTTCTTCAGTGGCGGCGTGTACTGCGGCGGTCTAAAGGTAGACGACGACGACGACGACGACGAAGAAGCTGAGAAGGGGGCGGCGCGCTTGATGGATTGCTCAACAAATATTTTAGTATTCAAACGAGCCGATAAAGTTTTCGCTCGCTGGTAAGCGGCCGGATAATTGGATGAAATTGAATTTGGGTTTTTATTAATGTCTTTGCGATGCTTTATTATGAGCGCCGCTGCGTGCGCGCGTGGGTGCCAAGCGGACGCGGAACGCGGAAGTCGAACGCACGCGGAAACGGCGCGAAGGGCATTAGTACGACGACATTCGCTTGACTTCCTCTTTGTGCGTACGCTCGTAGCGCGGCGCGCCAAAGGGATGAACACACCCGGAAAGATGATAATGATTGCTTTTTAAGCGAGTGCCAACGACGTGCAAAAGTACAAGCAAGATGCGCGCAAAATGCCAAAACGAAAAATTACGCGGAAACACGTTTAAACTTTGAATCAACAATACGAACAAATATGCCTTCCTCAATCTTGCGCCCGAGCGAAATAAGAAATTCGTCATTGATTTTATCCTTGAACGTGAAACGTGATCAACTCTAGTTTCCTTGCCAAGGAGGAAAAGGGGTAAAATCCAATAAAACTCAACGCGCGCGCGTTGAATATTCTTGCGGAGAGGGCTAATGGCGTACTTTGGGTGGCTGTTTTAAGTTAGTCATAACTATCATAACGGTCCGTTATACTGCAGCAACAAAATTACTTAACAATTATGGCGCGTGCGCGTGCTCTCTTCGACGAAGTAATAATCATATTAAAGTACCGGCAAGCAACCCTCTTCCTCGTCCTCTGCCTCCACTACCCTAGCACGTCGACTTCGTTTTCATAATAATTTGCAGCGTGCCCAAGTCTATTTCGACACCGTATACATGCTACTCATTACGCTACTCTACGCTTGCCGCCCCCTTATATCGGGGCTTAGCGAGTGAATAGAAAATTTGGTTTATCATAAACGATAATGATACCCTGCGCAACCCCGAGCCGCGAGTGAGCGCGGGCGCATACGCGGCTTATTAGTTTTGCGAATATTTGCGCCGCGCTAAAATCATGGAAAGCGCCATCAAACCGTGTGCTCCACTTTCCAAACTGCCGCGCACGCTTACGACTTTCAAAGTGGAACTGAAATGTTCGCAACCAACAAATGCACTAATTACTCCTTCTGCCGCCGAGGATTTCTAATTATTTTTACTACCCTTTAAAACCGTACAATAATGACGCGCAATTTACCTAAATCAAATTTCGTATGTCAATTTTTGTTTGTTTTCTGTTTGCGGCGCGCAAAGGAAAAACTTTTGCGGTGCACCGGCATGGTGGTGGTTTTACGCCGTTCGACAGTTCGACAGGGTGCGCGTGTCACTTGCAGGCGAGCGCGTTCGGTGTGTTTACATTGCTCGTCGTTTTATTGTGCAAACATCAGTAACGCAATGCTGCGCGCCTGCTGCTGCTCCTCGCAGGACGAACGAACGAGTAGCAAGCAAGCAGGCGGATGACGATATTCCCAGCAAATGTTTACGTGCGACTCTTCACCGTTATAGTCGTCGTCCTTCGTACACAACAACGAGCGCGTGCTCTCGTTGCGTTAGTTTTCCGTCTTCCGGGCCGGCCGCGCAGAGATTCCGCGAAAGAGGCCCGGCGCGCAAGTTGCGCTAGTGTTACATTTATTCCAACGCAAACGCCCGCAAAAAATGAAAGGAGCGCACACAAGCAGTGCACCGAATGAAAACTGCATGGCGTTTTACTGGCTGCGGCTCTCCGTTTCATTTTGCGCCTGACGACGACTCTATAAGGAAAGACGGCGTCAACGTCGTCGTCGTCGTCGACCAAGCCAAAAATAACAAAGATAAAACTTTTATGAGTACAATATTAAACTTGCGATGAATTTAAATTTAAATTCATGGAAGTGCGTCACTATAAAAGTTTAATATTGTTTTTATAGTTTATTATGCATTCATGCAATATATACCTAATATTATATAATAAAAAGGCAGCCGCCACCCCATTCAGCAGAACGACGACGACGATACTCTTTTGCCAAACCGGATACGGGGGGCGCGCTATTATTGTTCGCGCTTGTTATTACTCTGTGCGTACATTTTCTTACACATTTGCGTCTATTAAAATTGTCGCCCGCGGTGCGCACACACAGGCACACGCATCGCTAAAAACCACCCTCCTATACTTTTATCATCATGATTTCCCGCCTGTATTCTTTTAAACTAATAATTTCATGCACACGCGCAACGTAATTTTCTATCAGTTTCTGCTGTTGCGAGCTCGATTCTCTTCACAGCTCGTAAAATCCGACGACACTGCTACTGCGGCTTCATTCATAACCGATAAAGTTTGCCGCTTTCTTTTTCGATGTCGCCGCCAACGACAACGACGACGACGACGACGACGTACGACGTACGACATGAAAAATCAGTGCAAACTGTAATGTAATGCACTTTTCATGCGCTGCAAATGAATGATAAAAATGCAATTTTATGCGACCGATAGAAATTCATTTCGCGGGAAATGATGACGGTCGAGCACGAATAATCATTGCGCGTAAAGAGTTTTTCCAAAGACGACGTGTGCTCGGCGCATAGCAAACAAAAAAAAATGAGTGATCGATGTGTCTATTCTACGGACGTCGCAACGGACACGTCCGCTTCGAGCAAGCAGGAGGACATTTGCATTCAATTTACTCTCACTCTAAACCGCCGCCAACCGCCACCGCCTCCGCCGCTGCCGCCTGCAAGTCTTCCGGCTTCGAAAACGTAAAATGTTCAATTCACGAATTGGAGCGCGCCGTGTCCCGCGTCCTCGTTTCGTCCTTTTATCGTCATACATTTGACGAGTGGTGCGACTCGCTCTTCAGGACTCGTTCGCTCGCGCCGTGATTCGATTTGACGCGCGCGAGAGGGTCCACACGTTATTACACTTTTCCCTCGTCATTTCCATGCATGCACAATGCAATGATTTTAGTCAAGGCGCAAAAAAACTTAACAAAGTAAGTGTTTTAATGCACAAATGCAGTTCGCATCCGCATCTCTTCACGCTCTGGCTAAGTGCGTTCACGTTCGAAGCATTCAATCAAAATAACCTAGCATGACGCGCAATAGTTTTCCACTCGCTCCTTTTTTTTTCCTCCTGCATACAGTATGCGACAATCAACGAGTTCGCACTTGATTCATTAAAGTTTAGTACGTGGCAATAAAGCGAGTAATGAATTGTGGTGTCACTCTGTACGATAGTAGCAGCATCATGTTGGGACATTCACACGTTTGACTGACTGCATCGATGGATGATGCACTCACTCTCTCGCCAATCAATCTGATGATTCGGCGTTTCCCAAGCGCGCCACGGCCGCGGCGGGCAAAACGAATAAATTATCTCATCGCGTTGATGCGCTGCGCTGACTGCTTCGCACATAGCGGGAGGCGGCCGTAAGTAATTTCGATTGTTTTCCGCCCGCCGGACGCATGGTCGAACGACTCGATTTTCGGCGTCGCGCCGCGTCGTTGTAATCCTTCAAGTATTGGGCGTTAATAATCGTAAAATGGGCATCGCATTTTACTCTCGGTGGGATCAAATTAAAGCTTGGCGCTACTGCTGCTGCTGCTGCACCACTACTCGCAGCGGCGACGGCGACGGCGGCGGCTGTGGCTGTGGCTGTGGCTGTAGCGGCTCGTCGAAGGGCAGCTCGCGCGGCGAGTGTATTCCGGAGATAGGATTTTGTGTCCCCGTCACTTTCGACACTAAAACCATCCACTTTATGCGCCGTATATCTCGACAATGTCGACGCGGGCAACGGGAAACGGGAGCAAGCCACGAACGAAATGCGGCCGCATTTGTTCATCGTCGTCGCCGTCGTCGACGTCGTCATCGCAGTCGTCGTTTCTTTATTTCGAGGTATGAGAGTTTCGGGCCTTTTGTTCGCCGCTGCCCGGGAAATCAATTCCTTCCATCAGCCGCGTCGAGGTATTTACCGCCTCCCCGAAAAACGACCATGCGAAAAGTGCACTTTGTGCAGATTTTTTTCCTAGCGTTAAAATAGCGTCCGTCAAACCGTATAGCCCAATATAATCAGTAAAATCCTGATCCGCAAATGTTCTCGCTTTAATTTATTGTTTGCCAAATAGGTTAATTCGTAGCGCGCAACCACAACCGCAATAAAAATAAAACTTTTCATTCATTTCGACAATTTTCTTTCTCTATTCTTTAAAATCCTCCGCATTCGTCCTCGTTTCCTTTTTTTTTTTCGCCGTGCCTCGATTTCCGTACGTGCGTCACATACTAGCGACGACATTAGCACGTGTGTTTTCTTAAACAACACAATCTTGTCGCGTCCTAATGGCGGCCAATTACCCCAGGCCGGGTGAGCGGAACGACTCCCTAATTGAGTTTGACGCGCGACGAAGGTCCGGCTAGCGCGCCGCGCGCCGTGGCACGGACACATCGGGTGGACCCAGTCCAATTTTCAGCTCTTCACGCGGCGCGCACGCTTTCTCGGCAAGGATCAAATTGGATCCTAGTTTCGCCCTTTTGTTTGGGGACCGAGCTCAGCACCGTCTCGAGTACGCGCGGCACTTGATTAAACATCCCTTATTCACCTGATTGATTACGCTGCTTTATCTCAGCCACCTTTACGTTCGACTTCATATTTCGCGAGCATCGCAAGCAACGATGCTCGCCTTGCGATGCGGTGTGTAGTCAAAAATGCGTGCGCCCGCTTGCTTCGCCCATCAATATCGTATTAATCGATCATTAATCATCCGAGATTCATTGCGAGAAGATGCCACAATGAATAAATTTCAATTCAAAATTAATCAGGCGCTTCAATGAAAATAAATGAATGACCACTTGTAATTAATCGTCAATAACTTTTCAAATTTCTTAAGTTAATTCCGACGACGATATTTTCCTCAACTTTGGCGAAGCATAAAGATAATGAAATATTATTATAAATACAACAAGTTGTAAAGCTAACAGAAAAATAACTCACAAAGCGATTGTTATTGTTGTTGTTGTTGCTTTGAGCGTAACGAGTGGCTCGATATGAAAAAAAAAACTAAAAATATTATAAAAGCAAAGATCAAAGCGTACCGTATTCGCCAATTATAAATAAATATTTAACTTATTTACATGCAAAAAAGAAGCACGCGGCAAGACAGGTGGAGGTAACAGCGAGTTCGGGCAATGTGCTTGTTACTGGGCATCCAGTTGCCTTCTGCATTTTAAATCAAACGAACGCCGATTGCGCGCAAAGTGCATCACTTGAACGGCGCGTGCAAACAAAACGCCAATTACTTGAGTGAACTGAACAACTTGACGGAGCGGGCGCGGGCGTGTGGGAGCAAAACGAAACAAACGAGCGAAGAACTCCGCGAACGACGAAAAAAACGAACGCAAACAACAAACAAACGCGCAAGAGATGTAACAAGGATAAATAACAAGACGAGCGGGCGGATGCTCGGAAGCATATCAATTCATCTGCATTCAACAAAGTGTGTAAATAATTTAGTATCGCATCTTCTTCCTGCCTTGCCCGCCGCCACCGCTGCCGCCGCCGTCGCTCGGCTGCATCTTGCCTAACGTACACAATTTTTTCGCATCGCGTCCTTTGAGGATATAAAAGCAAAAATAGTGTCTCATGATGGCCGTAAATATACAAGTGGGGTAAAGCTGAATGTTTTTGGCAGCAGCAAATTGTTTTTTTACATTTTTATAAAACACTTGCCTGCACTAATAACATTTTCTCCAAACGACGCAAAAATCCTGCATTGACTTTTTCCACCGCATGCCATCAGCAAATGCCGCCACAAGCAAACGAGCAAATTACGATATTCAAGTAGGTGAAATCATACAAAGCGAACGCAAATTTGTCGTCAGCGCAATGCAATACATTAGGATAATGTGTTGGTTTTTGGGCCTTTCAAGTCAAATTCTCGCGCCGCCCTCCCCCATAGCCATCGCCGAGTACTGTTGACGTATTATTAGAAAATATGCATAAAAGTATGCAAACGTCAGGGCCTGCGTGCGTGGCAAGCAGCTAAGGGGATAGATGGTTTAAGAGCGTAAGTCATTTCGGAAATAATAAAGTCGTAATGTACAAAGTCGTTAGAGAACTCGATGCACGGTTATAGTAATGTTTTAATCATGTAATTTGGCGGTGTCGTTATCAGTCAGAAAGCTGGTAAAGCTTGAGCGCCGCCGTCATCGAGATACGACGCAAACTTTATGTCGAACAGGACGAACGAAACCGCGTGCGCTCGCGCTCTCGCGCCCTCTGCATAGCAAACTTTGTGTGTACAACCCTCGAAGTGCAGGCAGGCAGGCAGGCAGGCAAGGCAAGGCACAGCACACGGGGCACTCGTAACGAGGACGACGAGCGACCAAGCCGGGATAAGGACGACACAAGTGCACAAGCCATTCTAATGCATCAATTTAAATCTATAAGCGACGGTTTTGATCTTTACGACCCGCAGGGAAGTGCGATATATGTGTTATTAACGCGCCCTTGTGCCGTGATTCATACAATGCGCTTTCGACAATTACTCACAACAATGTTACGCAACTAAATCAACCATTTCTTAAACTCCATCCTAAATTATTCCCTTGCAAATAGAAAAATGACCAAAAAATACGTCAACTTTTTGGCGGCTGAAACGAATTGTTAAACTAGTTGCGAATTTGCGCAATCACTTTGTACAAACGCTTGCATAATGTCAGCAAACGTGCACGTGGAGTTTATGTCGTCTCAGTGGGTAATAAACGCATTTGTATCTCGTCGAAATCTGTCGCAGCTAATAATAACCACCCTCGGGCCGAGTTGATTTATGCAACGCTCGCGCGCGCACTCTATACTGCCGCTACCACTGCCACCGCCGCTGCCACTGCCGTCGTCGACAAGTGTGTGTTTACCCTACGCGATAATAAATTGATACATTGTTGCGAAAGAAACGCCTAATTAAACTCGTAAAACTTAAGCGCATTGAGGAGCAAATCGAAACATACATATTACAATGTGTGCGCAAATTGTGCACACGAGTCAATGGGGCCGGTGGCGATGGCGGCGGGCGGAGGGGCCAGGTTGATATTTTGCTATTTCGTTCACGTATGCATGTATGTGTGCACGTACCTTGTGCACTGCCACCCAACGAGTGTATAAACACGTATGTTTATTCAAATGTGTGCGAGTGTGCGCGACGCGCGCGCGCTTTTGCATTACTTCAATTCCCAATGCCCTTGTAGATAGCAGCCGTACACAGCAAGAACGCAATGGAAAATGTGGCACTCGAACGCGAACGTATCGAAACAATTTCAATTTTCCAATTTCAATGCCTCCGCCACATATGCTCGTGCCGTCGTCGTCGTCGTAGCCGTAGCCGTCGCCCGCATTTTGCGGTTTGTGCAAAATTCCACCACGCCGCCCTTGAATTACGAGGCGAGCGCGCAAAACTCCCCAATGCACAACCAACCGCCACACACATCGTACCGCACCGCACATACCATCTACCACTCGAGCGTGTGGAGTGGAACGGCGCAGAAAAAAAAGGGTCCCGAAAGTAAAACGAATTATAAATCAGCGATATTTGCAATTGGAATGTGCGGTGAGCGCACGCGCGCGCGCTGTGAGCGAAAATAAAAACAAGTCGCAAAATCCCCAACACTTCAAGTGTATTTTTTACACTTTACATACTTGCTGCATGTGCGCGCATATTTGTTCAACTTTGTACGCGCGGTGGGGCTGTGGCGTGGCGAGCTGGATGGATGAGGCAAGCCCGCCGCCGAAAAGGCATTTGCTCCATTTTTGCGCGACCCACTGCAATCAATTACACGTGTGGCGGCAGAAGCAAAAGAGTGGAAAGCCACACAACAAAAATTAATTATACACCCCAAAAAGAAGGTGGGCAAAGCGTTGCTTGCTTGCTACATTTTTCAGTATATATGTGTGTGCAAAATGTTTTTCCATCCGCATTAGACATTATCACATTCCAACGCACATTGCTGCTGCTGCTGCTGCTGCCGCTGCTTCATTTCGCACAACATGCAAAGCGACAGTAAATATTAAATTAAGTATAGAGAGCAAAAATGTTTTGCTAAAAGCCGAAAGAGTTATGGGATTCCTGCGCCTGCACCAACAGCAGCGTATAATAATACCGACACGACGGCAGTGGCAGTGGCTTTAGCGGTGGCGGCTGGTGCATGTGCGGCGGGGTTATTCATTCCATCTTGAATTTATTTTCGACATCCGCGTTGTTGCCGCTGCTATTCACGTTCGTTCGTTCGCGCGCCCAAAAGTGCATAAAGCAGGCAAGATGTCGCGCCGGAAAACGACCAAAGACTTTACGAGACGAGCGACTTGGTTGCGCGACGCAAACGCGCTTGCTTGCTTTACTGCTAATGATTATTTCAATTCGACGGTGAATTTCCATCAAAGTTGAATTAAACGAAATGATTTCCGAGCGGATAGAGCTGCGCGGCGCGGGGCGGCGCGATGGTGGCCACCTAACGCCAACACTTGCGCGAGCAACGCGGCGGGCGCAATTACCCGGCAAACTTTAATGACGATCAAATACTAAAATATTTACTGCTACGACCGGGTTGGGGGGGTTCGGTGCGGTGGCTTCGCACCCGGTGCAGATTTGCACGTGGATTGCTTTGCGCTATGCGCGCACATACCGACCACTTTTCTTGCACGCCCGCCTTAAGCACACTTTAGTTTCACTCGAATCTTGCACTCGAATGGCCATTATATTTTATTAAACTACAAAAGAGTGCATAATCTAACCTTTCAACTATAAAGCTACATAATTAACTCGTATTTTAGCCGTTTCCTTAGTTATGGCATCGTCGTCGTCGTCGTCGTCTGCACGGACTGAATTATTTTCCATACGGTTTTATATATGCCATGAAAATGATTCTATCAAATTCGGATGTTTGCATAACAATGTAATGACCCTTGCGCTAAAATTATGACATGATCGCAAACAATGGCATCAATTAATGTTGGACAAATTACACGTGCACGTATGCTTAGTACGCTTTAACAATGCATGTTATTGACTACTGGAGATGATGATGTTGTTACATCTCCACGTGTGTGTGTTCCCATCCGTATGTGGCTCTGCTATATTAATAAACAAGCAGCAGCCCCATCCGCATGAAATTCGCGCATATATATGTGTGTGTGTGTACGTGTGCACGTGGGCTGTTGTGCAGAGTTTCGCATGGCACAAAACAAGCCCACGGTGGTTGGTTAATGCCTAGAGGGGCAAGCAGGAGTCTCTACATCGTCCGCCGCCGCCACCGCCGCCGTCGACTGTTTGAACATCCTGAGATTCAAGTTACGGCATGGTTATTATGGACCGGAAGTTTAATCACGAACCATCATGAGCCCGCCGATATGACAGCTACGCAGGTGACCCACCGAATATGCATGCGCATTCATAGCAAACCATCCATCCATCCACACACAACCACCCACCCACCAAACTCAACCACCTCGCCCCTTAGGGTCCAGTTTATGCAAGCGTCCGTCGTTTTGGGTAAATATCATCATAGTTTTGAACCAATATACAGATATATTCATATAATGATAGATGCGTCCTCCCTCATCGATGGGAAGCCCGATAAATACGAGATATATTGCTTGCAATGCCGCTGCTCGTTTTCAAAACCGTCCTTCTGCCACTCAAACGTTTGCACAAGAAGATGCGCACAAGAAAACCACCCTCCCCGAAAACGCCGGCGAACATCACCTTGCTTCGGCGTCGCCTCTGCTTCCGGGACTTTGCAGAGCGAATCCTTTCGACTGCCGCCTCCATCGTATTTGGGTACGCGGGCAATGTATATTCAGTTGGGTCGGTGCGCGGCGGCGGCGTGTATGCCACGTGTATATATTTGCACACGTATTGATGTTACCGTATTTGTATGCAATTTGCTTCGAAATGATGTCGACTACCACGCGCCGCGCAAAGAGATAGATGTTGCCGGGAATGTTGATACCAACAAGCGGGCCGCGCGCGCGCTTTTGGGCAATATTGCCGTTGCTGCCGCCGCCGCCGACGCCGTATGTCCCCCTTTGATGCGTGAGCCAAAAGTACACACATTCCCTACGTTCGTACACACAAATTTCTCCAAATCAAACTCTCGTCCAAGCGAGCAAATTTCAACCGAATTTGCTCACCTCAATCGTCGAAAGAGAAAATACGCACCAAAAAAAGTATATACATATACATTGCACGACGAAATGAATAAGTATGTAAAAATTAAATACATTATGATTCGCATAAAGTAAAAGTTGAAACAACATTCGAGCGAGCGTGTAAAACACGAAATACGAAATAAACAGGACATGAATGAATAAATGCAGCCGAGCCACGCGGTCGTCGGGTGCAAAAGTTGACAATTTAATCGACATTAAATGTTTGATGGCACATCCACGCGCAAACGACTTAGAACTCACTTTCTAAGAGTATTAAATTTTCTCATGCATGCATACGCGCAACGAATGCGTCCTTTTTGCACTCAAACACGGTGCTCACGTATTTCTGTACATGCATGCATAAAGGATTGCAGCGTGTGTGTGTGTGCGCGCGTACGACGTTTACTCATCGTCCTCATGCGGCGGTGGTTTTAGCCAAAGGGGCGGTTCTGGCGGCGGGGGTGGTGGTGCTTTTCGTGTCGATGCGCGAATATTTAATTTAAAATTCCCACTCGGACGGGAAGAAGCACGCGATGAAACCGGCGGAAAAGCAAGCGAAATGGAATTCGGTTCGACACATTGATACATCCACTGCATGCAGCACGGCGGCGGCAGCGACGACAAAATCTAGAAAGGCAGTTTTCCAACTTTGTAACTTTACAGCAGTCAGCAAAGTTTAAGTACACACTTGGATGTGTAACATGCGCGTGCACGCCATTCGCGAGGTGTCTATGGGATATATGTTTTTGCATACACTCACTCACTCGCTCCGAGTGCATATAGTAGTGCATATTTCCTCGATCAGATCCTCTACACTCTCTGTCGCTTCACTCATACGTGCAGATAGCTATAAGTGCTTAAATAAATGTATGAGAAACGAATCGTACAAGCGTCCTCGTCCTGGTCCTCGTCGTCGTCGTCGTCGTCAAGCGTTTGAATTGCATCGTTACCTTGCGTATATTACACATGCATGCATACTATGTTCCTCTCTCAGCAAAACTTCCGGCGTGCAGCGTACGAGCGAGAGTCCATCAAACTTTCGATGGCAGTGCCACCCAGAACGATGGTAGTGTGGTGCAGCAGTGCAGTGTGCACCAGCTGCACTTTAATATTAGTTTTTAGTTTGTTTATGATACGTTTCCAACCTCATATTGCACCCGCCGCGCTGTCAAATTACACGCGCGACGACGATGATGATGACGAGAAGCGTTCAAAGTTTAAACTCGTTCGCTTCTCGCCCACCCGCCGCGCATTAAATGTTGCAAAACATTACTTTTCGGACGGTCAAGAAAGCCATCAAGCAAGTCACAAAGAGAATTCCGATCAGCAAATTGCATCAATTCCCATCGTGTTTTTTTTCTCTCGTTGTTATTCTTGCGCGCAGCGATAATGAAATTGTTCTTCATCAAGTGCGCGCACAAACAAAAAGTCATTGGCGTTTTGAATTAAAATTATCACGCAAATAACGTTATGCCACCGCCATTCATTCAATCGTCGCGCGGGGTGAGCGCGCAAACGGTCATTTCCGAATGAATTGAGCTTTCAGAATTATTAATAACAAAATGTTGGTTCGGGCACTTTATGTTATTATTTTTGCCATCACCGGGGTGGCGGCAGACAGGCCACTCACGGCGTCCCGGTTTATTCTCTCCCGCTCGCGCGCGTTTAGTGCACGCCAAACGCATAAAACTTGTCGATGCGATGTTATTGCCGTTTCGTATTATTATTGTCATTCCGGGTTACGGGTTGTGCCTCACAGCGCAGCGCAGACGAAACAATACAATGCGACAAAACTTTTAAATTCGAAACCATATAATTAAACGCTCTCTCGCGCGCGCTTGCGCGTCTGTTTGCCACGTGAAGCAAACGTATCGCACTATACATTAAATTACAAAAGTTTTAGCTTTCAATTAAATTAATTGTTTACATACTGAAGGAGAGACGCCGCCGCCGCCGCCGCCGCCTAAGTGAATAAATAGCGAAACGAAGTTATCGATTCTCACGCCAGTCTCACCCGCCGCGCGTCCGAATGAATATGCTGCTGCTGCTGCTTATATTGATGTAGTGATAATTAAATTTTACGCATTCCATCACTTTGCTATCTATCGTGTGCGCAATTAACTCGATGAATAATCATCGTCAAGTATTAATGTCTGATTGAATCAATGTCGATTCTTTCAATGGCACCAAGTAATCGCATAAATTGTCAATTGCGAATTTGTTATTTATAGATTTGCACTTAACGCACTCGGTCAACAACACCATATATAATAAATGGTGGCATTGAGGAATGCTACGTTTATGACAAGAGAGGACTTTGGAGGACGACGCCGACGCCGCCGTGCATAGCGAAGGAGGAGGCTTTCGATTCCATTTGGAGGTTTGGCAGGCAAACATCAAAGCCGAGAGCGAGCAAATACGTACATGTGTCATGATTGGAAGCAAGACAAACACGAATTCAATATAATTACGAATTTCAAGCCGAGGCTATGTGATGCGCAGATACCGCTTCCAAAATTGGAACATGAGACGATCTTCTCATGGATGATTATGCTACGCGTCATCGCATTTCAGCAGCGTGAACAATCCCGCACACCATCCGCATAACTTTGAGCGCAATCGATTAAAACTTGTGCGATGCGTTTCATCCGAATCACGTATTTGGCATCGATTGTGAGCGGAAAGAAAGACAACTTTGCATATTGTTGTGTTACTAATTATTGTTTAATAGCTTGACGGGAAATCTCAAGGAAGCGAGAGCGCGGGCGCACGTGTGTCAGCTAATTGAGCGCCTCGGGGGGTTGTGGTGCCTAGTTTGTTGGCGCAACAAAGTTTTATATCATCGACAGTAATACGTTATCAAAATAATATAGGCCGTCGTCATCAGTCAGTCAAGGCAGGCATGGCGTGTAAAAGTTGCCGCGCGCTCGCAGGAGAGAGCGCATGCACCGCAGAAGAGCTAATCACGTTATGTGCACTACATCAGCCATAATGAGTTAACAAGATTAACAAGAACTGCTACAACGGCTTGACGTACTACATGTTAATAATGACGCGTAACTAACGTCGGCTGGCATTTCCGCGCCGCTCTCGGCGGCGGTGCTGGTGGAGGCGGCACACACGCACACAACTCCAATTGGCACGCACGGCGTGTGAGCGACATTCGTACATACGTAAATGCACATCAATGCATTTGTCGGGGTGTGTAATGAGTGCGCATCCGCATGATCGCTTGCAGTTCGCACAGCGCTTCTCAGATGCGATGTGTGCTCTGCCGCCTCTGCCGCCTCTGCGCGCCACCATCGTTGTTGTCGTCGTCTAATGTGGTAAACATAACGCAAAATCGGCCATCATCCTGCCTTGCTTCAGCACTCGTGCACGAGTGTGTGGCGCACCACGACGACAAGAGCTCTTCTTCTTCTTCCCAGCTCATCTTGCTCTCATCGTGCGCGAGCACCCGCATCGCAACATTAGCTCAAACTGCTAAAGCGGAGGCGCGATACCATGATGCTCACGACAAACCGTCGTCGTTGTCGTTGTCGTCGTCATCGTCATCGTCATCATGCAAAGTGGTTTTGTATGTTGCGCGAGTAATTAACAGTGATGGAAATCTAACGAATCCATAAAGACAAACGTAATCTAAGCAAATATCATGAATTCTTCTTCTTCTTCTTCCTGCAAAGCGTAATACGAGACTCAATGACTTCTCCCGTATCATCAAGATGATAAACATTCAAAATACCAAATTACCATATGGGTACATTCATACACAAATTTAGCTGAGCAGCAAAGAAACGCGATTTCTATTTTCTTTGGAAACGAAGCAAGATTCAATGCGCGCCTTATCTCGCAAAGAGTGTGTGTGTTTGCGTATGCATAGAGTCAATGCCTGTAAAGCGTCCTTTTTCCCATTCGGAAAATTATTGCATAATTATGCAGACTCGCTTTGCCATTCCTCGGGCGCGTACAACGACAACACTCTTGCGACACTCTCCTTCTTGTGTTTATGGCGTTTGCGACTTATCCTAATGTAATCGAAGAATTTCAAGTGCGCTTTTCCTGCTTTGCGTCGCGTGAAACTAAAGCAAATATCCTCGTACGTACGTACGTTCGCGAAATGTTGATGCACGCGTTTTGTAATTTGAATAAGTACAACGTAAGTAAACGAAATGAAACACGCAAAACACGAGCTGGAGGAGGAAAAAAAGCCGAGAAGAAATATGATGGAACAACGTGACATGGGAATTTATTTGTCAATCAAGTCCTCCCGAGACCGAAAATCTGATGGCAACGAGACGGCCGTCATTTATGTCGGCGGAGCGCAGCGTATGAATATGAAGCAAAGGTAAGATGATATCATCGTCCTTTAAATAGAGAGCTTATTAGCTCGATTGCATGCCTCGTATTACATACACACACATATATAAGGTTCGAGAAACGAGCGAATGAACGCTGCGCACAAGTTGGCATCTCGGTCGGTTTTGCTCGCTTGCTTCGCTGGGCTTTTGCAAGTTGATGAAAGAACTTTTGCAAACGCGAGCGCACACGAGCAACGGCAGAGCGCGCGCAAAGTGAAGCCTCTGCTGCTTGCCAGCCTTGCATTGTACCAAGTTATTCATTGTTCCTGCTACATTACACTCCCGTCTTGCATCATCGTTTGCTGCTGCTGAATTTTCTTGCAGCGCTTCTCCGCGAGCGTATTGAATCATTCCATCTATGCAAAGGATAATATATCAGCGAATGCGTGCGCCGCGCGTAGTTTATAAAGCAATTCGGCTTTTTTTCATCGCGATTTTCCGCCCGATTTCCCACCCCGTACTGTGATATCATCATCATCATCATCGTCGTCCGCATGATCATCATCATATGCAAATAGCACGCAGCAATGCTATCTATAGGTATAGGCGAATAGCTCCTCCGATTTTTACGAATGCAATTAAAACAACAAAATTATCCAAACTCCTCCGATCTCTGCCGTCTGTTATTATTATTTCAATTCCGCATCGGCGGCATCGCGTGTGCGTATGCCCTCCCCCGCCCTCGGCCGCAACGTGTTATTTTAGGCATTCATTCTAATGCTCGCTGAGGCAATTTCAAAAGACGAAGCAGCGCGCACGCGAGAATAAGAACAAGTAATCGAGGCGCCCTGATACGCCTGATACAGCGACGCAAAGAGGCCGAGGATGAGTTACCAAGTTAAGCGCTAGTTTCGAGCAGTTTGCGCCAAAGGCCTCCGCCGGCACTCGTACAGCAGCTTCTTCATCGTCTCTCCTTGCGCGGCGGCGGCAATGGAGACGGCTGCTGCGCCTTTAGCGTTCCGCTCAGGAATGTTGCTGCAACATTTACTCAGGACTCTCTAGCGACGACCTCTCACTCGATCTAATCGCGCCTAGACGCCGCGTACTTGCGTACTTGCGCGCCCCTCTTAGCGTTCCTTCTTCGACAAAGTTTGCGAATAAACACAGCACAACCGTAGAGCGCAGAGCGCGATGGATCGAAGATTAATGAATGTTTGATTAGCATTCCACTCACCTGTGAACGATTCCCAAGTTGTGCATATGCGAGATCGCCGAGATGAGCTGGCGGCCAAACAGTTTCGTGGTCGACTCCTCCAATCGTCCGGTTTTCTGCGCACGAATATAGTTGCACAGGTCGCCGCCGCCGACCAATTCCGAGACGAGGTAGTACGTATTACCATGCTGAAACAAATACCGAACGAAAGATATTAAATTTTATTGAGAATACACCACTACCATCACCAGCAGCAGTAGCAGTGCGTGCGTTCGTTGCCTATATTGTATTCAACATTTAATCACACGCCTGCCAACTGAATGAATGGATGCGATGGAGGGATACGAGTAAAACGTGCGGGGTATAAAGATATTTTAGCTCTTTAGATTAAGACGCGCGGCAGCAGCAGCAGCAGCGCTCCTCGCCGCCTCCGTGCCGCAAAGCGCTCCGTATCCAAATTTCGTTTACGACGCCTCGTAAAACCGAAGAGAGGCGGTTAAACACCTCACAATAAAATGTCGATGTTGCGATTGCCTTTCGCTGCACACTGCTGCTGCTGCTGTCACATCGCAGTGTCACCCTGCCGCTGCCGCCGCCTGACGATGGGCTGCGGTGCCACAAAAGGGCTTTCTTATTAAGAAGATTGCCATCCATTCCGTGCGCCTGTTTTGCTCGGTTCGCTCGCGCGCGCAAAGGGACTCGGAAAAGATGGCAAGCACATAAAATACACTTTTCTATGGAGCGCCGACCATAAAATCGCTGATTTCCATTTTCGAATGGCGAACCGAACTAGGCGCGCTTGTGCGGTGACATTCGCCGCGCGCGCGCCGGCCTGGAAGAGAGGAGTCGAGCGGCGAATAAATAACGTGACGAGAAAAATACGGCAATGTTTCCCTTTCGCACTGCCGCCTCTTTCCGCCAGCCAAATGAAGAGATGCGCTCGCCGACCGGATATTTACATTCCATTCAGATTCGTATAATTAAGAGCGCGACTAAGAGCGGTCGCAGGACGAAGGACGAGGAGAATGTAGGAATAAGGAAAAACGCGTTGCTTTACTTCCTTCCGTTCATAACAAATTCATTAAAAAGTTTCCTTTCCGCCAATGTGACACTCAATGACCGCAGTTGTCGAACACGCACCGCGCACCAAATTATCCTTTTCGAAGGGATAGGATATTGATTAGACCGGGACACTACGGGCGCGCGCGTGCGACTCGTCGTACAAACACACCAACCAACGAACGAAGGAACGAACGAACGCTACATTATGGATGATTAAATGAGTGAGTAATATTCACAGCGTGCGCAATTTAATTAATGGACTTCTTCGTTCGACTTCTTCTTCTACTTCTCCAGAATGCACACATTTCAATGTACCCGCACCCGACTTCTTCTCCTCCTCGTCGTCGAACAATCTTGTTGTAATATTTTAATATTTAAATTGTTTGAGCATCTCACGCGAGATGAAGCAACCAGAGTGAGAATGACGAACGCGCGAAACGATAAGATAATGGAATTACAATTGCCATTGGCATAATAATACGAATACTAATGCGTATAATTTTAATGGAAAATAAATTATTGTGCAATCGAAATGATAATTAAGAAATAATAACGTCTTGTCTCCTCCCCCACCCCCGAGAAATTCGCCCCCAGCGACTTTAATTGCAAGAATGCGAATGACTTCACACGCCCGGAAAGCACAGACTCAATGCGTACAATAAAGTTCATGTCATGACGGTGCGCGATCGGAAATGGCAAGTCAAATATTTCCAGCCGCGCGGCCGGCACTATTGACGGGAAACTTTAATAGCTAATGGGAAATTATTACGGGCAAATAAAGTGCGGAAAAACTTTTTCAATTAACAGCACCACGAAGAAGTGAGCGCCACACAGCCCGCGCGTACCTAGTTTTTCTTTTGGCGGAAATTTCTTGCAAAATATTATTATGTTTGCCACTTTTTCTTCATCTGACATCAAATAATAAATGACTGAGAATACGAGCGAGCAGTCCTAATCTCGAGAGTGGAAATTGCGGTATTAATTATGCGTTCAAACTTTTAATACGTTAACAACTATTTTGCGCGAAACCTTGAGAGATTCATAAAGTTTATTTACATTGACACCATTTCCGAGTTTTCCGCGCCGCCCCCAAACGTATTTTTTTCCTCGAGTCAAACTTTGTCGAGCTTTTCCACTTATGCATGTATGCATGGCATGCGTAACTTCTTCACGCTTGAGAGATCGTTCGCGCGCGCATTTTCGCGTCGCGCACACACATATCGCAACCGATCGGGCTGCTCCCTGCTTTTATGGGGGGATTAATCAAATTGAGTTGCAGCCGGGATGAGAGCGGCTCGACTGTCACACGGCATGTAAGGCGATCTCTCCCGACGCAATACGCGCAGTGCCCCGGGGACGCGATGTAATCGCATACATCGTGATGGAACTCATCAACAGAGTGCGCGAGACTCTTGCGTTATTTTCCACCCCCCGTACACAGTTTTCCGATTTGCTCAGCATACTCATTCGTTCGTTTGCATATATGCGGAAAAGACAGTTCTCAATTCACTTCTGTCAATAACACAACAAGAAATAGAAATTCAAGCTATCAATCAATATATTTAGGCTATGGGGTTAGTTGAGCAACACGCATCAAGTCACAACTAATCTCACTCACCCCAAAAAAATTCTGCCAAAACATTTTCGCCTCGAGTTTCTCAATTTTTTGCTCATTTTAATCATGTCTATTCGCGTAACATTCAAAGGGTTGTTGGTTGGCGAGTGCGTTTGAAGGGATTAATCTACTCGATATTAAGGTGAAATGAGGCATTAATTAAAACGTCATTTTAAATAATCTACTGCGCGCTTAATCGCCATTAGAATGCGTTTGATTGCTGTATTTTTTCCCCGCTGTTTCTTGCTATTAATTAAAAAACCTTTTTATACCCTCATCATGAAAAGCTACGCGCTTCAAATCAATACGTATGCCCCCGACCAAGTTAATTTATTAAAATTAATTCAATATTCTTAAAGCACAATCAAAAAAGGAATCCACGCAAAACACACCACGCAATGTGCAAACCGCACAGCCCGAAAAATGATTAAAAACATGCTATTTACTCTTCTTCTTCGTGGCAAACCGCAACGCAGGCCAAAAAACACAACGAGGGCTAAATTAAAGGCTAAACAACACGTTTACCTTGATACTTTTGCCTTCAAATTAAATTTGGATTAAAACCATAAAGCCGTGCCACCCTCCTGCCGCCATCCCACCCTACTCATCCTCTTTGCTTGTAATGTGTAACTGGCATTTCGTGCATTCACTAACAGTAGCAGCCGCAACAGCAGTACACATTCAGTCAATTCCTAGGTGGAAGCTTGCGGTTAATGTCGGTGGTAAATATCAAATAATGAAAATAATAGCCAACTACGGCCGTGCCGATAACGACAATAGATATAAAGGATCTTTATCCTCGACAACGACGACGACGACGAGGAGGACGCGCGGCAAGGGCGCGGGCGGCCGGGATTTTGGAATGACGCAATATTTTGCGTGCGCACGCTGAGATAACGCAGCGAGAGGGCGGCCGGCCATAAAGCAGGAACTCGAGAAATTTGCACAATTTACGCCCTTCCGTACTTAGTTGCCTACTTACTTCGTCCGCTCGACGGTTGGCGGTTCGAGTCCGCTCCTTTTGCAGGTCGCATGCGGTGCGGCCGTACAGGGAAATAAATTCGACCCTTGGCGCATCTCTAATTAGACATGTATCATCGAAATTTTGCGCACAGCGCAATGGTTTTACGTGGGCAATTTAATTAAATTATAGATAAGGAACGCCCGCGCCCGACCAACATATCCTTATTTTACAAGGACGATTGATATCAGCGCATCAAAGGCCAGTTATACGGCGCGTTCGGCTGACCGCAAAACCAGCAGGCAAAACTATACGAGCGAAATCCGAATGAGAAACTCGGCGCGGCAGGCAACTGCTGCTCGTGAAATATACATACGGGTGCATTTTGTAAAACCAAACTTGAATAATATCTGAGCGAGAGAATCTACTTAAAGATTTCTTCAAGAGACAGAGAGAGAGATGAATTTATATAATTAAATTGCCAACGTTATGGTGCAAATTGCATAAATTGTTTAAAAACGTTCGAATGAATAGTTGCACTTTCTAAAGGATAATCATTCACCTCATTCCCCATTTTCGCCGATTCAAGCTGGAGGCGTACTGAGAGTGTAGGTCTCTCTTCCGCACGTCGCGATTAAGTCGATCGAGGAGGATTTTTGAGCCAGATTAAATTGTCCCCGGATTAAAGTTGCGAACAGGCGCAAGAGAGCGCGGGCGCGCGGGTGGACGCGCCGCGATAAAAAGGGCCACGGAGGGCGGCGTGTTAGCGGCAACGTCAAACAAAACCCTAATGAATGTGTAATTAGGGCGGTAATCTCAAGCGTACGTAGTACGACAACGTACGACGAGTGCCTCCAAGCCGAAGACAGGAAGTCGGGATTATTTCCGGACGCGTGAGGAAAACGCCAAGTAAAACTTTTCCTCCTACTCCTCGCAACGTCCACGTCCATCGCTTGCGATCTCATTCCCTCCGCCGCCGCCAACTGTCGTCCGAATATTACGCACCGAGCGCACTTTGATCTCGCTTTATGACCAACATTCTTCGCTCCGACGTGTGTGTGCGAGTGTGTGTGTGTGCTTCTCTCTTCGCTTTGACATCCAACTTCCACTTCCTTATTACATTCGCATACTTCACACACAGACGAGAGAGTGGAGCACGAAAAAAAAACGCGCGCGATATGGTCACTCTGCGCCGCCCGAGTTTTATTCACGCACGCAATATTCCAACATTCTGTATGTACTTCAACGTATCGTACGTTTGACTTTTAGTGTCGACTCTGAACGCAAACGAATCAACCAACAACTGCCACCACTACTAACGTCGCCGTGACTGCGGCCGCCGCCGTCGACAACTACTAGCTTTTGCCGCCTGCTGTTAATGAACATTTCTTTCAGCATCATTTCGACTCGCCTGCTGCTTACATATTGCTAATTTATTGTGTCGGTGCCGGCGAGCATTCGCGCACGCCGTCCATTCGTCCACCGTGTTCGTGTCTGAAATTATTTTCCTGTTCGCTGAACCGTATAGCGTTGCCACTGCCACTGCCGCCGCCACCGTCAGTGTGATTTAATAAATCAACGACTTGCACTCATCTGCATCAAGCAGCGCGTATACCCTATAAAATTATACCTATGCAAGTTTATTCGCATTCTGCGCACTCATTGCCTTCCATCCTGATTGTAAAATAGTTCACTTATTAGCGTTTGTTCTTATTCATATTTGCGCGCCGTTCGTGCGCTGCTTGTTTGTCGTTTGACGTTTTGTTATTTGTTGTGCAAAAGGTTTGCTTGCAGTGCGCAGTCGAATACAAGTGCATAGAGTTCATGAATCATGCACGACTGAGCACAACTCGCTTCTTTTGCCAGCCATCATCATCATCATCATCAACCGTCAACAATCGCCCCCGAGACTCGGCTGTTGCTGCTGCTGGCGCGTTATTTGCTTATAATTAACTACAACTAAATATTTACTCACTTGCATAGTTTGGAAGAGGGTTGTGATGCACGGATGCGAAAGCTTCGACATGATTTTCGCCTCACGATACAAATTGCGAACGACGTAGTCTTCTTTGATTTCGCTCACGTCCATAATTTTAATTGCCACCTGCAACAATACAAATACCACCAATTAGTGATATGCATGCGTCAGAGCTAGCCAAAAGCAAAGCATTTTCAAGGCGCAAGAGCCAAGGCATATTTTTGTGTTGAAAATGCGAATACGTGCTATATATCAATATTTCCATGCAAACGATGAAGAATTGACATTGGCTGCATGCAATGTAAGCCGAAAACGTTAAAGTTGCATACGGGACTAACCGCCGTCGAACGACGAGGTAGCGCGCTAATAGCTCTATAAATTAACTTCAATCGACAGTAATTGCCGCATAAAAAGCGCCTACTACACCGTCCGCTCTCGCGCACACGCGTACGAAAAAAAAATACTCAACCACCTATGCATAGAGGAGACAGCAGTGTGCGCGATGCCTGCAAAAATAAAACAAAATATATGGTCGACGATATAAAACGAGCGACTACCACCTCCGTAAACGTGTACGTGTGCTCATCGCCTTCACTTGACTTGCATTGACTGCGTGTGCGTACGCATCGCAGATAGCACCCCAGTCATCAAACACGCATCAGTTACCAGGATAACTAAAAGGGATGTCGTAAACCAGTGGTGGGTTCACCATTAAATGCAAATAAGACGAATGCCTACGTGTGTGTGTATGTGTGTGTGCGCCACGAGGTGCTTAGCAGCCACGAACGCAATCGTCGAAGAAGAGCGCGTGTGTCATTTCGCGAGTTGCGGCTGTGCCGTGTTGGCAGTGCTGTCATCAGCTACGCCATGAAATGTAAGATTGTAAGTGAGCGAGCGTGTGCAAGCGTATTTTGTAGCAATGGAAATAAACGCGCGCGCGAATTGAGTGCACGGCAATGTCAAAAGCAAACAAGCGCAATGCAAAGGGTTTTAATACCCCGACATGGAGTCATGCCGTCCCTCCACTTCCTCCGCCGCCTCCTGTTTCGTACGCACTCCTTGTACGATTTCATCATTCTTATTCAAAGCGTATTCCCGTTGCGCGCTATACATATTTTGATGTATTTCAATTCAATGCGATAGCATTTCCGCAGGGAGGCGGCGGCGGCAGCGGCGGCGGCAAGCCAACATCTCGATTAGATATTTCCATTTGTAGGCATTTTAGCAAAATGATTTCATACGCGAGCAAATGCTCCCCGAAACGGAAGGAGTGCTTGAGCTCGCTTAGCGCATGATTAGAATATAATTGCGTTTGATTCGTGCACATTGCGTGAATTATTAATGTAATGTGTGCGTTAGAAACACCTGTCAGTCGGCCAGCGCAGAAAGAAAAAAATGCCTAAGTACAGTGCTGCGTTGTGACAAAGAATTATTATGATTACGGATAAAAGTTTCACCGAAATATAAACACAAAAGATGTGTCTATTGACAATGACACGTTGAATCCGCCGCCGAGGCGCGCGCGCACCGTGTAATTAGATTCCTTTTTCGTCAACAATAAGTGTCAGACGATACGCGGACTGCAACTTCTGTTTAAACCGCCCCCAGGATAGCAATTTACGTCTCATGTTTTATTAAACTTGTCACAATCTTTAATATACACTAGTCGAGGAGGAGGTGTGGTGCCTATACAAAGTCGCAACATATTTCTTAAGCGACTGCAAGTAAATAGAAGTGAAAAGATTTCATAAGTTTACGCTCAATTCGCACATTCGTTCAAGTCAAGTCAATAACCAACCGGAAACCAAGCACGAGATGAACAACTCTTCAAGTACGGTATGACCGAGAAAACATTCGCGCGTGCAAAGACACCGAGCGAGTAACAGCAACAGCCCTCCACGGAGAGCGGAAATGGGATAGTTTGCGAATTGACGGTCAATAGGCTTTCAGATAATTGGAATTTACTGTCGCAGCCATGTCGCATGAACGCATTGAGGACAATTCCTCGGCCGTCCAGCGCAACGCACAAGAAACACGTACAGATAGCAGTGACACGTTGCGCTGCACGTGCACGTTGAATTGTACGTCCTAAATATCTTCGAAGCCCACTCTCGCTCTTGCCGCCGCCGCCGCCGTCGACGAGCGTACTGAATTGGAAGTATATATCCTGGCTTCGTTTTCTCATCCACATCCTCAGCTCTTTCGCCTGTGCGTCGTCTTCCTCTACTTCCGGTGAAGTGAGATCGATTGAGATCGCCGTGGAGCAGCACTTGGATTGTGTATTTTTCGGGTGACGCGTAATGAAGACGAATAACACGCTCACGGCAACAAATGCCGTCGCCGGTCGCCGCCCGCGCAAAAAACGAAATATGGACACTCATTTAAAACTCGACAATTGCCAAAGTTTGTGCACGTGCGCCGTGCGACGCGACGAATTATAAAACAATAATTTGTCTGCGTGTGCGCGATGATAGCCAGCCAGGTAGAATTGAAACGCAAAATTTCCCAACGCGGAAGAGCGGCGCGCACGAAATGAATGAATGAAGCGCGGGCGCCCATTATTCAACGTGCATACATATGAGGCAGGAATGAATGCGAACAAAAGTACCAGCGCTCGAGCCGACATTCGTTCTGTTCCTCAAGCGGGTTGTTGGCGGAGTTGGATCGCGAAAGAGGTAGCGCAGCGAGGCGAGGCGGCGGCGGCAGCGGCGGCTGGTATATATACACGTAGAGCTCTCCCCGGCGCGCATACATAGCGCAGACAAATGCGATTCTGAAGGGAAACCTTCATCAACATTACGCATTAAGTTTCAACTGTTCATTCCACAGGTAACTGGAGCTTATGAAGTTAAGCTTATTAAAGTTGTCTGAAAACTCGACGTTCGCGAACAGCAGTACTAGCTCCTCTGTAACAGTAACGGCGGCGGCAGTGGCGGGCTGCGTTCGTAATGTTCCTAGACAAGGACACGATGAGGGCACATAGCACAGACAGCCGCAAAGCTGCGGATGGAGAGAGACGACGCGGAAAAGCCAAATGCCTACGCCAAGGCCGACAGGCAGCCAAAAGCAAAGACGCCCTGTAATTCCGGAATACAATTAAGTTACGCAAACTATTATCTTCCATATTTACAGTCTAATTACAAACATACAGCCCTGCTGCACGAAACGGCGCCGTCTTTGGCTAAACTAAAATGATGTTTTCCGGCTTAAACAATTTTTTCCCTTATCTATTCTTCCTCCCCCCAGTCATAGCAACCATCATCATCCCGAAGCGAATTTTGCGCACACGTCAGATTGCAGCATGCTGCGCGAAAAGATGCATTAGGCAAAGCCCTTCAAGGTTACCGGAACCCAAACGGCGTCTTAGTTAGCTCCGGCATGAGTTAATCATGCCTGCATACACCTCCTTCTCCTCTTCTTCTCCTGGAGGTCGACGATATTCCACGCTCTTGTATTATCATCAAATTGATCTTCTCACCCGCCCTTCAACCGTGCAAAATACACATGAGGTGCGCGCACACGCCTAGTCTCTTATATTATGATTAGTTCGCCTCCTTTGGCAGACTGGCTGCTCCCAAAGTGGCCTGATCCCTGCCAACATGGGAATCCCTGCTTTGCTTTGCTAGCCGAGCGTCAACAAATTTTCCAACACAACGAGAAAAAATACGATGCGAAAAAGCGTTTTAGGCGATAAGGAGAGCGGAAAATCAATTGGCGGCGGGCGCGCACGATGCGGCACACATTCGTGAAAAACTACTTTCCAAAGTGACAGCCACTTTTGTGCGGTTTTTTCGCGCGCTATTTGCATGTAGCGATTTCAATTCGCATTGAAATTACCGGCGCCACGTACGCGCGCTCCGAGCAACATTGGGCACATATTGGCTGTGTTGGCAAATACGATTCGACGAAAAGCAAAAGAGGAGAAAAGCACACCAAGAGACGATGAAGAATATGCATGTAGCGCGAATTGTTCGGCGTCGCCAAGCATGCTGCTCTAGCAACTACATGTGTCGTACCGCCGCCGCCGCCGCCGCCGCCGATGCCACCACTACGGCCGTCGACGAATGTAATTGAAAATCCCACCGCCGAGTAAATTTCAGCGGCGTGAAAAGCGCACGAACATATTTCACAGCATAAGGCAATATCAATTTTCGCATTGTGAATACGTTAGACGTATACCACTCGTCGTCTCCTATTCCTTATTCTTCGTAGTCGTCGGCGTCGTTGTCGTCGTCCTCTCTTTTTTTTGCCTTTCCGCATAGCTGGCTAGTATATGGAAAACCTATATCTTCTCTTCATTCTTTCACTTTTACCTCACCTCAACAAGCATATCGTTCTTTGCGAATAGTCACCGTCGCCACGGTCCTTCTTGCCAATGTCAAACTAGCATGAAATATAAATCTTCTACACGCAAACCTCGCACCGTTGCAAACTCTCAATAAACTTTCCGGGCGGAAATCTCCCTACGGATAAAACGGTTTCCACTGTGTTCGCGCGCTGTATCCATATGGGCATGGATATAATAAAGCCATACGTATGTATTCAAAGAATTCGTTTGATACGTATGCGTATACATCGAGCGACAAGCAGAAACTACCCGGGCAACGACGACGAGAAAAGATAGAAATATACGAGCGGAAATAGATTCGTCACAAAACTCACCTGCAACAAAAGGAAAATTGAATTCAAGTGAAAGATGTTTACCAATTGTTTCGTCAGTCTCTCTCGCTTTCGCTCGCGCTCCGTCTTCAGCTGCGGAGGCGGCACATAGCATCGAAATATTATATACAATACATCGCTCGCTCGTTCGTGTACCGTTGATGCGATAGCCGTTGCTGTTGCTGTTGCCGCCAAGAGTGCTGCTTGAATGACGCACAATGTCAATTTCACGTCGAGGACGAACGACTCGACGGTAAAATATAATAGCGCAAGCGAGCGGTGGCGTCGCGATGGGATTTCCCATTAGTGCGCTTTGGGAAGAGCATTAAAATGCATGAATAGGCGGCAGCGGCAACGGCGGCAACGTCGGCGGCGATGGTGATGCTACAGTATCGCTACAGTGTTGTTGCGCAACCTCCACGCGTGCGTTGCTTAAACTCTCTGGAGCTGCGCAAATAATGCATGTGCATGAAAATTTACATGCGAAATTACACGTGTGCAGCGGCAGGAGCGCTGGACGGAAATTAACATTCGGAATAAAATGTAAGAATTTTGATTGCCACGCAAAAACATTTTACACTAAATATGCAACTCGGTGTAAACAGCACTTGCAAACTCCACCACCAGCAGCACCAGCAACAACAACAACAACAACAACAACAATGATCGCAAAAAACGTAAATATGAATGCAGCGCCAAAAGTTTGCCGCCGCGCAATGAGTATAAGCATGTGCGCACCACTTACAACTGCATGACATGTATCGCGCCCACCCCCGCTGTATCTCGCTACTCGCATTTTGTTTTTCATCATTTTTGGTAGCGAAGACAAACAACTCCGCAAAACACGAACCGTTATTCTGATAGAACAACTTCCGACACGACGGATCGTTAAAACTTCGACGAGCGCACAGTGCGCCGCATGTATGCACACGCATATATGTATACATTTCAGCGCGTCGCCGCCGGCGGGCGGAATGAAATACACGCGTAATAGAGGAGACCCGACCAACGACGTATACAGAGCGAGCCGCCACCGTCGCTGTCGCCCGCCGCTGCAAGTCAACGACGACGACGAATGCATTTTCATTGTGTATTGTTTACTTTAAGTAATCAGCTTCCTCACTGCTGCAACTCGGCTAGTTGCATCGTTGCGCGCAACGCAAAAGTTTCACAAATGTGGTGAGCTGTGCGAACCAACATTTGTTGTTCAAGTGCTTCACTAGTGCACACCGCGATCGTATTAATTAAAATATTATTGAATACGTTTTAATTTATTCGCGCGCGAATCCAACCGCGCCAATTACAGTAGTTTACCTTCCCCGCGTCGTGTTACCAGAATAAGCAACAACTCAAAACAAACACATTTCATGCGGCATTATAATATAGCAAGCACAAGGTACACATAGTGTGTGTGTGTATACGGTGCTCATTAAGACTGATGGGCTTTTGACTCCCTTTGGCTACCTTGCAATTCGTGGGATTAAAGAAATGCGGTAAAAGATAATTAAATTTGTCCACATATGTTGCTCGTCCGCTCTGCTCAGCCACCACATCCACCGCCACCGCCACCATTCTTCGTAGCACTCTTTTATTGTGTGTGCACACACACCGAACACGAGAGAGAGCGAACAGAGCGTGCTTGCACAAATGTTCAGCGTGTAGTTACATGGCAAATTTAATTAACAAAATAAAACGCAAAACGAGAATGATTTATTAACGCATCTTTGGGGAGCTGTAATTATGTCCTATCCCTGCGCCCTATTCACGCGCGTTCCACTAGTTATGTAATTATTCATAAATAGCAAACTAACATAATGTTTCGTTTGTGCCATTTTCACTTACAAGTGCTTCGTGGTGCGAATAAATACAAAACAACTTTTGAACACTTACACTTCGCACCGAGTACACCGAGTAATTTTACTTTGGACGCGAACGTGGGTTGCATATCGTCAAAGCTGTTAAATGAATTAATCTCACTTGTAAATGATGGAATGAATAAATTTCTAAAATTGAATTATCTCGCTGCTCAAACCTTGAGGGAGATTTTTGAAGAAATAGTTACGATTCTGCTCTCAAAATAGTTTCGGGGCAAACTTTAAAAGCCAATCGATTGCCGATTCCCTAATGGAAACTCTGCAAGCCAAGAGTAAAACAAACAGGCTGATGGGCAAAGAAGAAGAATTTCAAGGATTAGATAGTCGAACATGGTCCATCCAACAATAATTTCTTATATGGTGCTTTAGGTGAATTTATTATCTGCTTAAAATTTATCGAACAGCGCACCAACGACGAGCATCCTTCCAACTCTAGACTAGACGAAGCTCCTTTTTGCTGATGGTCCTCGTCCGCCTTCTGCGTGTCCTCTTCGCGTACAATAGCTTTAAAGGTCTGCCCCGCGCGGCACAAGAAACATGCCGAATGGATGAAATATAAATCATCAAGAATATTATATTCGCAATAATAAAACAGAAACTAAGTCATAATCCTAAAACATTTATTGTTTTCAACTATTCCTCCTCGCGGCGGCGGCGGCGACGCATGACGTACGCTTGCTTCTTCTTCTTCACGCTGAAAGATTGCCGCCAAAGAGCGCGGTGGCAAGCCGTCAATAAACGTCTACGACGAAGAGGCGGTTAGAAGGCTGGTGCGTGTACAAACGCCAAGGAAGAGACGGCAACAATTCGGCCAGCTAGCGTGCAAGTAAGCAAACGACGAAACGAGGCGACTAAAATACCAAACGAGACACTTCGTCCGCATACGTCGAGCTAGCACTGCGTCTTGCCAAGCATGGCGAGTCACTCGTTTTATGTGCTGCCATAAAAATTATCAATCTAGCTGAAACAGTGCTGAAGCCCTATCGGAAAACATAAAACGGTAGCGAGCAGCGCTAGCGCGCGGTTTTATCGGCGCGCACTTACGCGCCTCTCACATGCTTTGCTTCTTTCACGAAATTCGCCTGCAACCAACGCAAGACGAAGAAGAAGACTAAGAGTAAGCAATGCTTTTCAAATAAACGGTGAACGGCGGCAGTGGCGGTGGTGGCGGCGGCAACAGCATACTCGAATCAATTTAACGACATTTCTTCGCGTGTGCCAAACGAAAAAAGCCGTCATTCAATCGTGCGCGCGCACTCTTTCACTCTCACTTTGCCAATTCCTTCAGCAGATCATCACAAAGACATTTGATGATAATCATAGGCTCATCATCATTTATACACGAGCTGTTTTATGCTTCATTCCGCGAGTGCGCGCGCTTTCTGGACGCGTACAATTTGACATCGTGAATTAAAAAGCGCGCCGCTTGGAATTTGGAAGAAAAGTTGCCCCATGCGGCGCGCGCGCGCTCCTTTACTCTCGGCGGAATTTCTCACTTTTCCGCGCTCGACCCGAACAAAATATAAAAAGAAAAAAGGGGGAGCCGAGCGCACCAGCAGTGCAAGGAAGCAAGATTATAAATTAAAATATTATTCGAGAACTCTTCATGGAGCAGCGATAGCAACACGATTTTCAAGTGCGTCCTCAAGTGCAATCGAAAGAAATCCCAACGCGAGCAAGCGCCCGCCGCGCCACCCTATCGCAGCCGCCTCCCGCATTGCCGCTCTTCAGCGAATTCATTTCGAGTGCGCGCCGAGAATTCAACAATTGAACAAGCCATAGAAAAAAGTGAATCATGATGGCTGCAATTTTTTTCCGCCCGCGTTCTTTCGTCCTTCGCGCTCCAATATCGTCACACCTTAGTCGTATACTTTTTTCGGGGGGGACGCATATTGTGCATCATCATATGTTCTATGATCTCCGACCCCCCGTACACCCTTCTCTCATCATCAACTAGGAGTCGAATACCAAAAACAGAAAGCTATCCCAAACATTCCCCCCGCGCGATGACTACAAGTACAAACGTATTTCGACTCGCGCGAGTTATATTGAAGGAAGAATGGCAAGTGCGAACAAATGAAAGAACGCGGTGCAGTAGCAGCAGCGCTTTTGTCGCATCCAACGCGGGCAGACACCTGAAATCCATGCTGCCGTTGTCGTCTCGTTGCCGCCGACGACGCGTACACGGGCGTATAATTCGCGGGTGGTCGCTGGCGTGCGCTCACGCTTTATGAAGATATAACATAGCAAATACAATGCACAGTGTACACAGCTCTCCATCCAGCACGGACGCGGATACTTTTTCATTCTTTTGCCGACCTGCCATCAACGCTGCCGCCGACTCGTCTTGCGTTTTACGCGTCCTTTTTCGTTTCGCGCAAACCGTCCATCCGTCCGCTCGTTCCTTCGTTCGTTCGTCCTGTCAACAGCATTGCAAGCGCGAGACGCGCGTGCACACAGATACCGATATAACAATTCGAATGAAATGCACACTCTCACACAAACAAACAATCCTTTCGAGCGCAGCCGCCGCCGATGGCGAAACGAACGAAATGAACGATACACACTCAAGAGTTTTATTTTTTCCTCCTTTACATTTCGCCACCGCTGCCGTCGCCGCCGTCGTCGCCGCTGTTGGCCAACCATTATATGTATCACGACCCATTTTTTCGTCGTGCACTCAAAACGCTCGCCGCCTCCGTTTCGTTGTGCTGCTCTGCGCTTCCCCTTTCGCTTTTATCCTGCATACTTAGCCTTCAGCTGGTCGCGCGCATATTTTCGATATTGCATTTTTCTCTTCTTCTCTCGACTTTCTATCGTTATAAAACTAAAACTCTAATAGATATTAAAGTCATTTTTTCGCTAATACCAAGACAATTAAATTCTTTTATTTTCCTTGCTAGCATCAAGTAAAATCTTCTTGTAACAAGAAGAAAAGCCGCAGGAAAATAGAAACGATTCCGGGAAATCAGTGAAACGCATATCCAAAAAGTATAGCAATAAAAATTTATGGTTGGCCTATAAAGAATGCATTCGTCGCTTTTTTTCCGCACAGGATCTTATCCCGCTGTGGCTGCGGCGGTGGTGGCGGCGACGGCGGCGACTGTAAATGTACGAATAATTCACTACGCATTCTAAGCCTACGCAAGCCAGTATAATAACATCACATGCAAGATATGATGATGCACATGGAAATGTATACATATACGCATTTTGAGCTTTAGTCAAACGCAAATGAAACGTACAAATATTCGCCAATAAAAATCTACGGCCAGAAAAACGCACCCGTTTAAGCAAACGCTGTCAAACGCGGGGACGGAGAAACCCAACCCCCGGCGCACACATGCCGGAAAAACGAAGGCTGATGGCGGTGCAATGATAATGATATCAACGCATCACACACCACTGGCGTGTGCGGCGCATCTTAAAGACTTATCATTGCTATAAAAAGCGTGCGCACCCACCCTTGGCGCACACGCAAAAAATAGATATAAAATAAATTCAATCGCTCTTTGATGTCGCTTCCTCATCATTTTTCGCTTCGTTCACAGCTTCTTTTGCCGCGCACAATGTCTAACATTATGCATAGATTTAAACGTGCGTACGCAACGACGACGACGAGGACGGCTTGGGGGATGGGGGGTTGGTTATGAATGTCGCTCGACACACAAGAGCAAGGAAACCCGTTGAGAATGAATGAATCTTGTGCAGCGTCGCCACCGCCGACCGTAATTATTATTTTAATTACAATTCCAAGAGCAGTATAAACAAACACTGATTTAGGCCGTAATTTGCTTGCATTTAGAGCCGTCCCATTACTGCATGTATATATATATAACTTTCATTTAAGCACCAAGGGAACTTTGCGTACTTTCGCGTCCAAAATCCGTTCGCGAATCTCTCTCTCGAGATAATAATACGAGCGCGCGCGTGCCACGTTCATTGTATGAAGCGGACACATTATCCGAAAATATATCTCTCTATTCCCCGATTGCGCAAAGATGCGAAATGAAATTTGCAATTATTTAAATGCAGTAGCAAAAGCCTTTTTATCGCCCATCGCAAGAGAGCGGCGACGGCGGCGGCAACGGCTACGGCATTAACAAACAATCAAAAGAAGCGTCGTAATTTACAATTAAAATACTTAAATCGTGCAGTGTTAAGCTGTGCGTGCTCAAATTATGAGCAGCCGCGTGTCTTGAGACCGAGCTAATGAAAATGTAACATTATAACTTTTCTTGTCGTACAACACGTTCGCGCGCGCACTCACTCGCTCGCTCATGCACATGAATAATGTGCGCAAAGAGTTTCTACAAATGCGCGCCGCTGCTATTTATGTGTGGAATAAATTTCTTGACGCGCCCCACACAACAAACCCACCAAAACATTTTGGGGGTGTAAGCGAAAGAAGAACAAGAAGAAGAAGAAGCGACGCAAGCAAGCAACTCGAGAAATTAACAGCAATGTGATGGCGGCGGCAGCGGGCTAGTCGAAGGTAGTAGGAGACGGATAGGTAGAGTAGGCACTTGGTGCAAATTAGACAATTTGGGTAAGTAGTTCGCGTTATGAATCACATTGAACCGCCTACGAACACAGCTTGCGACATAAACTATGCAAGCCCGTAAGTCAGGCGAGCGCGCGTGTTCTCCCCAAGAATACAAACTCTTGCCATCGCTACCGCCGCCTCCGTCGACGATGACGATGAGAGTCTTCTACCTGCTGCCTTCGTGCCAACCGCGACCGCCTTTTAGGGAGTCTCGCAATCTGCATACTAGGCGTACATACATATGTCCTCATGGCGCGTGTACACGCTTGTCGCTTAAAGTGCTCCCTCTTCTTCTTCATTCGGCGGCGGCAGCGGCGGCAGTGGCGGCGCGCACAAAGTCAAACCGCAGCCGCCACCGGCGGGCACCGAAACTTGAGCCGCGAGCGCGCGCCTCTCTCACGGATAACTTTGCGCCGTAATTCTCTCGCTCGCATTCGGCGCATGATTACACTAACAGAACAATAATATTGCACGACTCGCACAACCATCCAAAAAACTCATTAGCTTAATGACAAGCAGACAAGCGACTGAAGGCGCGTTCTACATTCGAAGTGGATTCCTTCCCTTCCACATCTCTTAAAATGTGTGTTTATTCATCGTACCTTACGTACGTGTGTTGTGGTTGAAAGCCCTTCGCGTCGTACCGCAAACGGCAAACTACTAGCGTTTCGCTGCCTTTAAAAATAATAATGCATGCAAATAGTTGGCTCGTCCTTGTATTATTGTACAACAAAATGAAACTTCTTCTGCGGCACAAGCTTTGCTGCTTGGGCGTTTCGAATGCGCATTCGCCGTTTGCCGGCGCCGGAAACATCTGCGTGGCATTCGAAGCATTCGCAGATAGGCATAAAAGAGATTTTGCGAAATTTCAGGCGCGTCGTATCATTAATAATGAAATATGCAGGTTGGCACTACCTACAAACGCGCTCGCTGCATGCCGTTGCCGCCACCGCTGCCAGTGCCAACCACTAGGTATTAGCATGTGCCCGCTGCTATTCTGCATGTATTTGTATATATACTTTCGCACAACCGTAACGACGTTCGTTCAGCCACCGCCACCGCTGCCGCCGTCACGCACACAATACAAGTGAGAGCACCGCCACTTGCACATTGTGCTATAACGTGCAAGGCAAAATGATGCTCTTCCTTCGCTTTACTCTATACATTTATATTGGACGATGCCGACGCCGACGACGACGGCGGCGATGCGGGGCCAGTAAATGTGTATTTTCCGCACGTAGCGGAATAGCATGGCACGCGGCGCGCGCGCACACATACATTTCCGGGAAAACGCGAATTAAGCCCCCGAAATAGAGGTAAAAACCCTTTTTGTCCTTGCCGCGCCGCATCCACATCCAGCGCGCGCGTACAAACGTATTTATTGAATAATTTATTAACACAACTTTCCGCTTTCGTTTATTAGTCGAACTCTACAACGCACTTTGCTTTTCGTAGCCGTACTGCTAAAACCCAACAGATTTTTGCATGCGCAAATCTAGCCCATACACGTAATAAACAGCTGGGGATGCTGAGAGCGCGCGCGCGCACGCTAGCGTCGAGGCATAAGAACTTCAAAGCGTTCATTTAGAGCCAATTTAATCTCGCCAACAACGCAACAGCAGCAGCAGCAACACGCATGAGTTTATTATAATTACGCGTGGAAGCGACGCAGAAACAGCAGCAACAACGAGCAAAGAGTCATCGACGCGGCAGCTTCACTCTCTCTCGCATCCCGACTCATGTTACACATGATGTTTCATTATCACAATGCGTGCGCTACGTTTACCGCACGAGGGAGCGTACAATTAATATGAATTATTCGCAAGGCATTTCTCGTGCGTGCGCTACGAACCGGTAACAACAAAAATTCGTACGCAACTAACCGACAACAACAATAAGATATGCGCAGAGATGCGAATGAGACGCGAGCGCAACTAGACCAACAAGAACAATAATACCAACTAGTGAAACAATCATCATAATCATAACTATAACCGTAATCGTAATAATCATAAAACAAAAAGCATTCGTAATAAAGTTGGTTGCGTCGTACGCGCAGCTGGCCGCAACTTTTACTCTCACGTTGCATTGTGCCCCATGTACCTACATATGACAGAGTGGATGGAGTGCATTGCACTCATCACTAATTTAATAACAAACCAACAAATGCGCAATACGCTCATCATTAATTAACTCACTGTGCTCGTTCGCGATGCGATGCGTGATCTATCCGCGTGCTCGTGCCAAATGCGCAATTAGCATGCGTGTCAGCTGGCCATCTGTGTACCTGCTACGAAGAACAAGAAGAACAAGCGCATGTAGCAGCATCTGACTCACCTGCAACAAGAGAAAAACGAGTTATTAGTACAAAGAAGAAACATGATACAAATAGTGGATGTGTGTGCACAAGTGAATTCATGAAACATGTTGGCCGTTTGTTCAATGCGTGATCTATTTTCACACGGGCACATCAGGGAGTGACCTCCATTGGATGCGAAATTCCCGATGGCATCATCGCACAGCAAGCGCAAAGATGCAGCGCACCGCAAAGTGAACGACACTAAAAATAAATACAAAGAGCGCCAACTTTAGCGCAACACGAGCACCACGAGCGAAATAAACAAAACAAGTGGCAGTTGTACTAGTTGCGACTCTTGTTGCTGTTGTTGTTGTTGTTGGTCGTAAGAGTTTTGCGCTGCTCTGCGCTGCGCTGGAAAATACAAATCTATTTCGGATGCAAACGTGTGGAAATCCCGTAGTAGCACAACCTAGTGCGCAGATTTGTCATGGCATTTGCGCATTGAAACATTTATTGTGAGTATTTATGCGTCGTTAAATTAGATTCATGGCACTTCGAACGGCACTTTGTGCCTGTCATGTGTCGTCCTCTTGCGCCGTGTGTTTTTCAATTGCGTCACAAAAGCAACAACAACATCCAAGTCCGCGGCGCCAACGACAGCGGCAATGAGATATTGATGACTCAAAGGACAGGCCAACCGAATGTAAATTTGGAAAACATTTTCCTTCTGTCGCATTAAATTTCACACTGAAATATTGCTTACTAATTATATGTTTGTCAAAGGATTGTAAATTCGTTTTGTTCGCGCGCTCGAAATACCTTTCACGTTATTTTCGCGTTTTATTACGGGCATAGGGTAGGGCGATTTGAGCGTGTAAGGCGATAATATTTTGGAAATCAAAGAGACCGCAATAAATAAACAACAGCGAGGCGCGGCGCCGCGGACCAATTTATATTTGAAACGGTGGCGGCGATGGCGATTGCGCGATTGCCATGTCGCACATACACATCGAGTGATGAATGGCAGCCCGGCCACAACGCATGTTAATTTGTAAATCTAGATCCAGATGAATGCGTGGCAATTATATGTCGCGCACCGTTCGTACCTACGTTCGCGAGCTCCGGGGGAGTGTGAGACGAGTGTAGGGTGATCTGATACCCTATTACCGGGGCCGCGTTCAGCATCGACATAATGGCCAAACGGTCGGTCGGTCGGATGGATAATACCAATGATGATATTGCCTGCCTGCCTGCCCCCCTGCCCGCTCTTTCCGCCTTCCCGATTTTACCCATTAAACGCCCAAGCCGCCAACGTGTATACACACGGCTAGCAACGGCGGCAGCGGCAACGATGGTGGTGGTGGCCACGTCAAAGCGGCATGATAGTGTATCCATCAGGATTTGATGCAAAAGGCTATAATTACAGTCGATCTGCGGGGAGCATCCGTAGCAATCGGCCACCCAACCGACCGATTCACCATCAATGCGCATCATACTGGCTGGCTGGTTAGCTGGCAGCTGGAGGCAGCAATAGCGTCGAAACACCACACGGGCATGTCGAACTGACTGACTGAGTGACTGAATGACGCACAAGCCAAAGTACACCGCAACGATATTGCGTTGCATATATTCGGATGGTTTGGCGCAAAGCACGCGGATTGTGCACGTGCCCAAAATGTGTTTTCATATTGGGCATTACGGCAGCGGCGGCGGCGGCGTGCGTGCAGCAGTATGAGTGAGACGCGGTGGCAAAGGCAGACGAATACACAGCGCGAAGCGAAGCCGAAGAGCGCAGCGGGAACGATAGCGTTGCGACGTGTCATCTCCCATCATGCCTGCCACCGCTGCCGCCGCCACACAGCCGCTGTTGCTTTGCTGTGCGTCGTTGCTGCTCATTTCCCCTTGCAGCGATATCGATTTCCGTCTACCACCTGCATTCGCCAGCACGAGCAGCAGCAGCAGCCGTAGCCATCGGCTGACATCTTGATTGATCCCGAAAGACATCATCAGAGCGCAAGCAGCCGCCTCGCTCGCGTTTCCTTCCTGCACTATTAACGAACGCCCGAGAAATGCGCTCCGCATTCTCATTCATTCGATTCTTCCGCGCCAGAAACGAAATATTATCATCCGATTGCAATATCATAAGCTCCACGATAAAATATGTTTCCGTTAATATATCTCAAAAATTAAAATTAATAAAATCATTTACAACGCTCCGCGGCCTGGCAATTTCTTGGCGTAATCGCTTTTTAATAAAGCATTGAATGCTCATCACGTCCGTCACTTTAAATGCAATATGGCTTTGTTCGTGTTGCGCAAATGATAAGATGGAAAAAAGAAAGGCGAGCGAACGAACGAAATCCGACGAGCGCAAAGAGGAAGCGCGGAAGAGTTTTCATCGTCTGACGGATGAGATGACTTCTTGCAGCGCGGGCGGCGCGTAATAATATAGCGAGCAAAAAATATTCATATATCCCTTCGTCTCTTCCGCAATCCGTCATCGCGTAACGTGACATGAACGCGTGAACCCGTGTGCTCCGCCAGTCTACTTCGGGTTCAACTGCATTCGAGGATGTCGCGTGGGAGCGCCACCACAGCCGCAATACACAATGTCCTCGTGGCCAAACAGAAATGCGCAATGCACAGGATGCGCTTGTGTTGCCGTTCAAGAGCGGACACCGCAGCCGCTGCCTTCGTCGCCGCCAACAACCGACGACGACGGCGATGAGGACGTCGCCAAGCAGCTTGCTGTCTGACTTACTAATATGACCAGAGATTTTTACTACTCGAGGCGCGACGTGCGCCGCATACGAAATTGCACACAAGAAGCGGCGAATCAGTTCCTTGAGAATCAGGCCTTCTTTCTCCTTCCGGCACTTGTTCTTCGTCCGTCCTCCTTCGCCTTCTTCATTCTCGCAGCGTATCCCGAGCAATTGACAAATCCCTGCCAGTCACTTCACGCCGTCTGCCGCTTGAATCCTAGTTAAGGTTAATTCAATAACTTTCCCCTCTATTATCCGAATGCGATAAAAAACGCTTGTTCCTATCTCAGATCCTACTCGTCCTCCCGTCATAGCAATGAAACAAATTAATCCTGCTTTCAAACAACTTGATTTTCTTTTCGATATGATAACAAGCTATTGCGAAATTGCGCCTCGACAAAGTCTTATTGCTTGCTTGCTTGCTTGCGTACTGCTGCTTTTCTTCAGATCCATTTCTCAAGACACCTTTTATGTTTTTCAATGATCAATTTGAATAAAATCCAAACGCGGCGCCGTTACAGCCGCCCCGTTTGCCGCGCGTATGATGAATGAATGTCTGACGTACGCCAAAAGTTTTTCTGTATTCGATGATACCACCGCCGCCGCCTTTGCTACAGCCGCCGTCGACGCCGTCGTTCAACTGTTTAAACTTGCAGCTGGGGAGATACAGCACGCGTTTATTCATCCGATTGTGAATGTGGCCCCAATTCAAGCTCGCAGCAGTAGCGATGGCAAAAAAGTCGACAGAGGACTGATTAATCTTGTCCTTTGAATTTCAATAAGATGAAGACGGCGCGTTGTCGTCGTAATTGGTTTCCGTCATTGTTTCCACTTTAATTGCATAAGCACCACACACAGCAGCAGCAGCAGAAGCAGCAATGCCGCCGGAACCGAACCTTTTTGCATTCCAACCAGTTTCCGGTTTTCGTGAAACATCCATTAATTAAACAGAAATGTCTTGCAGTCCAAACTGCAGTCATCCGCCGTCTCGCAGCGCGACGAATTAAATAAATTCATTTTCCCACCGAGCATCGAGCGCGGAGGAAAAAACGAGGATGAGGAAAACTATCATCGCACAAAGATATCCCCAAGCGCAGACCACTCAGAGACGCCAACTTTAACAATTTCACGACAACTTTCTATACGAGTATATTTTATATTTCTTTTGATATTTTTTCGGCAGCTCTTGAGAGCTGTTGGATTTCTAGCGCTTCTTTCACATCACTTTCGAGCAGCCTCGTCGGCGAAGGCGGCGAGAGGGTCCCATTGAAAAATTACCCTCCTTTTGTTGCACTCTCAACCGTGTGCGCGGCCCGCGCTCCTATTGCTATTCACTGCATAAAATAAATAGGTCCTTTCATAACGACGACCGGAAATTTCAGCTACTGATATCGAAACTCCAAGGCAACTTCTTCTCCTTCTTCTTCTTCTTCATCTTCATCATCTTCGTGAATGCAGTTTAATTCAAGAAATATATGCGCAAGTAATTTATTAGGATTGAAAAGTAATAGAAATTCATCTAGTAGATTATCAAAATTCATTCATTCGTTTGCTTGCTAGTGATATTAAAAAATGAACATTTTTTAACAAAACGATAGGGGACGCGTACAAATTGTACGTTTGCTTTACGTCCTCATGCTGTTGGCATTCGTACAAAATCCCACAGTGGCTGCCAGCAGGGCTAAAATTATGAATGATGATAATATGAAGTGAATTGATTGCTCGTGTGTGTTTGTTGTGTGTACGTTTGATTGCTTTAAATCTCTATTCGAAAGCCGTCGGCGACGGCGGCGGTGGCGGCAGCATCACTGCCTGCACGTACCGGATAATATGCGCGCAGCACGAGCCTCGGGACGTGCTCATCGCCAATCAATCACAATGGACCTCGTAACTGATTACCGCCCAACATAAATCTCATGCGCGCTGACGCAGCGGCCGCTGCACACATGGGCCGCACATTGATCAACCCTTTAGAGCTTGCCCATTTCGAATCTGTCTGCCTCTCACTCTCTCCCTCGAGCTCTCACGCAGTATACTGCCCCCGAAAGCACTGACCCCTAAACACTATTCCTTCAAATGTGCCTCGTCGTGTGTACATTGTGTACAATTTAACGCGCAACGCAATGATGATGGATGAAATCAAATCGATAAATGTCGCGTGCGCGCCCGCTAATGAAAAATATTTAGGTGAGCGCGTGAAAATAGCAATTAATACAATAAAAAAGCGGATTCACTACGAGGATAAACAACAATTATCCCTTAGTTTCCCCCTTGGGCGGCGACCCTTATTTCAGAATGTAATCTTTCAATAAGCGCAAACGATATTGAGTTATCCTAAAGCCGAAACGGCTAAAGCTAAAACTCGTTGCATCCTTAGACTTGGCGCGCATGGATGCACACGGGGCAATAACAACAAGAACAACAAGAACAAGAACAACAACAACATCAACATCATACATTCGCTGGCTTACGAGGATGAGCAAGCGAATCAACTGATCGTTTAACTCGTGCGTTGCAAGGAGGACCCGCAACACACAACTGCGGAGATCTTCATCCTGAGTGAGAGGGTTGGTTGGGTTGGTTGGTTGGTGTATAAAGTGTGTGTGCGCGCGCGATTCTCAGCGTAAAGGAGTGGTAGTAGTGTATAATGCAGTTTTGAGAATAGATGGTGTTCCTTTAACGAGGCAATTGAATTAGACACCTAAATTATGTGAGCTAATGGGAGTAATTCGATTGGGCGGTCGCAGGACCCCATCAATACGACCCTAATGGCCCGCGTCCCGAGCAACAGTCCCGAGCGTCGAGCACTGAGAGCGGGCGCGTCTGACGAGCGTCGGATTACCTATTCCATAACATATAGGCCAATATATCTGACACTATAAATGTGTCGCATGGCAATCAATTTTATCGAACGCGGCCAACGATACCGATACTGCCGCCATGCCATGCCATGCCATGCCACGGCTGTTAGCTGCTGCTTCACCAGCATCATCTCCAGCGCATGCAACCCTCTAACAATTCGCCAACATAGTGTGCAGCTGATGCTGGTGCAAATGAATCGATTCCACTTTATCCAACATTATAGCAAAATAGAATATTTTTACCACCCCGCCACTTTCGCCTGCCCTTGATAATCCCCACCCACCCAGCCATCAGCACAACTTTTTTGCCCTTATCAATTTCTAATTACTTCTTCAAACTTTACTTCAATTTGCAAATGGAAATGAGGCAAACGAGGCCAGCCAAAAAATAAATTTATCGCGTAATGGGCATTCGCATTTTAAACGTCCTCTCCGACAAACTCCCAACTTTTGCCTGCCTGCTCGCCCGTCTGCCAGTTAAGACACGCATGAATAACAACATCGTCGTCCAGCGGGTGCGTAATATGCATAAACACACATCCATGCGAAGCGAAACGACGGGCCAGCAAATATGTCATGAAATATGTACTTTGGGCGGCTTTTGCGTTCCGACTACTTCTTCCAGGCGTATCCTGTTTGGATCCTTGTATGTGCGCTTTTTTCGGCCTCGGCGCGTCGTTAATCCGATTAGGGAACTAGCGCGCGCGCCCCCGCTCGACTGCGTGCATTATTTAAAATAGTAATGCGCCAACCGACACGCCGCATCAGGATAGTGAATCCTTCCTGTTTCGTCGTCGTCGTCGTCGTCGTCTTTCCCCGAACAGGAAGAAGTTTTGCTCATCGCTGGAGGCGGCTGTAATAGTAGTAGTAGCAGAAACTACGGCGGTGGACGAGACCGACCAGCAGGGCGAGAGAGCGGCTTATGTTGCCCGAGGCTCGGCAGCCTCCGAAAATGGAATATGCCAAAAAATATGAATGTATGTGATGAAAAACGCCATCCATCCATCCGGTTAGGGATCGAGGCTGCTTTATACGCGAAGCACAGCGCATAAAGAATTTAGAAATATGCGTATAGCAAGAAAACCACCCCCTCCGGACGCTTGGGTGAGTTTGGCTTCTTTGCCATCCACTAAAATACTACACGATAATTTACCGAGTGAATTATGGTCGGGACAGTGTTTAAAAGTAAAAGTTTTACACACTTTCTCGTCATCTTTTTAGTTTCCGTAAAGGCGGAGGCGGCGGCGTTTGCCTCATGCAAAATTCTAATGAGCGACGGCGCGAAATTTCGGGGCAAACTACCCGAGCGTAGTTCCCGCCACCGTTGCCGCCTCCGCAAAGTGGCGTGTTAAATATGATTTAAGTATGAAGTTTGTGCACGCGCGCGCACGCCAAACAAGCACTTCCGACAAAGCCCAACTATATTATTGTACAAGCGTTGGCGGCTGGACGAGAGAGTGAGTTGGGCCTCTTCTTCGCTGCCTTTCATGTTCCTGGGCCGCGTTCAGCATCGTTCGTTACGCGTGTCAGATGCGTTATGCGCGGGGGTGGCGATTATAAATGCGACGCGTTCCCGTTGTACGCAGCAATTTCTCTAATAGTTGCTGGCGCGCGTTATGTGTTTACCGACGCGTCTGCCAACCAACCAACCAACCAGCCAGTCAGCAAGCGTGCGAAGAGATTCCCAACAAGCAAGCGTTCTTCGTCGCTTCCTGCGCGTCTTGTTGTTCCGTGCCAAAGCCGCTTGTTCCAGATGTAAGTTTTCAAAGAGTAGTCAGCTGGTTTAATAAGGGGCGGCAGAGAGGAGACGCAGATAAGGCGAGCGCGCAAGTAAGCCGTACATTTTGTGCGTGCGCGCTGTTGGCACACAAACGCTGCCCCGACTCACTCACTGCTTGCCTGCCTGCCTGCCTGCCACCCCCCATATTAGAATCACACACAAAACGCAGGGAGAGGACGCTACGCCGCGACGACTTTTGCGTGGGTGCTATCAGTGCCTATCCTGCAAGAACGCAAGAACATTTCGATCCGTGCACCAACTACGCAGTAACCTAGCTAGCTAGGCAACACACACTCGCAGTAGGGGATACAAGTCAGGGGGGCGAAACTCGAGATCCGCATATACGCACGCTGCTGCTGCTACTGGGGCGGCAAATGCTGAATGAAAATACGCAGTAGCGCGCCCTCAATACATTGCCGCTTGAGCCAGAGAGCGCAACGCGGAAACAAACGTACGCATTCATCACATTCCTTTCCCAAAGCTTTTCAATGATGCGTTTCGGATTCTCTTTCGCGCCGCGCGCGCCCTACAAATGTGCGTATAGAGGCGCAGGCGGGCGGCAGCATATTGGATTGGGACACTATACTATACACACTTTCAACGCAGCCCTGGCGGCGGCATCGAGATGCGGCGCGGCTGATCAATTAGAAAGGACATGGCGCGCACGCCGGATATTGACATTGCTGTTCAATGTGTTTCGTTCACGCGTGGGGCGCTGACGCTGGCGGCATGCTGGCGGCGGCAGCGGCAGTGCCAAACTTTCCAAACCCACCCCGGCCCAGGCATCTCCTCCAACAGTCCCATCCAGCACCCAATTCCAATTAAGCTGCTGTTCATTGGCACAATGACATTTTAATTTCGTTTTATTTAAGACGATCGGCTGCCTCTTCTTTTCATCCCTCACCCTCTCGTTCATTCATTCGTTCCATTCATTGAATCGCGCGCGTGCTATCTCGTCTTTCCTTTTTCGCGCGCGCGCAAGGATTATTCTCGCCTATTTTCTTCCCAAAGTGGACGCGGACACGACAGAGCCAACCGAGCGTACTGCATCCCATTCTTTATGTGCAAACGCAGGGATTTTCATTTGAAATTATTGTCGAACAATTCACACACAAATGCGCCCCCGCAGCAGGCAGGCAGGCAAACACTTGTGTGCACACACACAATCGATTAAATCGCAATTCAAGCAATGGTGTTGAGCACGATTAGAAATTCCTGGCCTCAAATGTATTTAATACGAATTATACTAGCTTTTTCTCCCTTTTAAATCTTTCAAATGTTGTTTTTCATTTCCATCCTTCTCTCACACCCTCTGGCTGATGCTGCAGAGCATATGTATGTATGTAGAAATGTTACAAAATATCACCACTGCCGCGATGCTGGTGGTGGTGGTGGTGGTAGCTCAACAGCCGCCGCCACACATCATGAAAAAGCGAATGAATAAAACATGCTTCGTAATTCGTTCACGTATTGCTGAATTGAAGGTTTGCGCAACGTTTGGCAGCGCATTTCGCAACATATTCATGCATATTAATATAAAACGCTGTAAACGAATGAGTAGAGGTGGAAGGGGTGGTGTCGATGTATTTGCGAAAATATTCGTTTTTTAATAAAGACATCATTCCCCTCCCTCCCCCTTCGTCGCCGCCTCCCCACCCGGTTCGTAGACCTTCCACACTGTAAATTGCGTTTACGTTCGCAACGAATTCGCACCGATTATGATGATGACGACTACTCGAGGACGAGGACGAGAACGATCGTTGCGCAACATGTGCGTCACCCCTCTCGGTGGCCATATAGGCACACACGTATCCCTTCGTCGTCTTGATATGAAATATTTAATTTATAATTCCTACCGCCTCCTCTCATCCTCCGGACGATATCGTTTGCGCGCAGAGGGGCATTTGCGTATGCGAATGACGCGATGTGCGTGCGACTGCTGATTCCACACGTCCTTCACCTTTCACGCGGCGACAGCGGCAGCAGCAGCAGCAGCAGCAAGCAGCATTGGTGGCGGCGGCAAGGGGTAGCATGGAGAAGTGCGTATTCGCACACGCTGACAAAAAGGGCCAAGGAGCACGTTTCAAAACCCCCCTTTTTGAATGCGTACGATGACGACGACGCTGCGCATATTACGCAACAACATTACGTTAAGTACATACATGTGACGCGCTGCTTGACGCTGCTGCTGCTGGCTTGCAGAAATTTGTCGCGTGTTTTTGTTGGTATTCACCCGAGCAAGAAGTGCGCTCCGTGCTTTCCGCGTACACGAGTGAGTGTGTTGACAATGCAGCAAAAAAAATCATTTCACCTTTATCATAAACTCCTTTTTTCTCCTTTCGCATTTGAAATGTAAATCAAACACACGCACTCGCACGCCAGCCACGTTTGTAATTTTATTAAATAATAAAACCGTGCTAATAACGTGCAAACTTCTTCAAACTCATTAGGCGCGTTACTTAGTAATGCAGTGTAATTGCGCCAAAGTATTCGGCGCGCATTAAACTTGCTCTTTATGCATGCGTTACGACTTTGCGTTTACGTTGCGTATATGCTGGCCTCCCCAAAACTCCAACAGCGTACGCAGTCTGTTACAACTATCCAAGTTTAAAGCCAGCCAGCAAGTAAGCAAGCAAGCAAGCAAGCAGGCAGGCAAGTAAGAACAGGAAGTGTTGTACGCGCGCAGAAGAAGCGATCGGATCATCGGCTTTGCGTCCGGAGGATTAGCAGGGAGGAGAGAGCATTTGTTTGATGAGATTTACTTACGCACGAGCGCAACGTACAAATGACTCTTGCGTTCTACATTTTCTTTCTGCATACATCAATCCATTATTATTATACCTACCGCTCTACGCTCTTCTACGCTATTGTGTGTTGCAAAGGGGTGAAACGGAAAACGGAAGGAAGACATTTCGATTGTCTTTCCTTCACGCACATATAACATAATAATATAATACCAACTACCGCTGCGATTCTACACGACGCAATTTCGTAAATTAATCAATGCTGTGCATCATCGTGGCGGCGGCAGCGACGGTGGTGGCTCTGGCGTTCTTCACGCACAAATTTCAAAATTTACGCTCGCGTATAATTCAATTACGGAAATTAAAGAAGACACACAGCCAGCCAGCCAGCCAGCCCGCTAGCTCTGCTTGCTACGCGTCCTAAACTCAAACATTAAATTAGTAGATCGCATGGCATCATGCCTTGACGCGATGTCGTCGTCTCGGTGCGACATCATAATACTGTGATGTTTGCATATCAAATGAATTGCAACCCCTGCTTTCACCAACTACCGCGTTTTGTGTCGCCGTGTCGCAGTATGTAGCACGAGCAACACATTTCGCAAGAGTGCACGTGACAGTTACACGTGCGTGCGTATAAAATGCGTATACAAAGTAATAAACGTATTGAGCGCCGAATGCGAAACACACGCATACAAACGAGACGTTGTGATTAATTATCACAACATTGGAAAACTTTCGCATTACTGTTTGCTTGGTTGCCGCACAACGTGCCAGCTAATGAACGATGATTAAAAGCGTAATTATTGTTCGCAGATTCGCGTGGCGCAAAGCCATGATAATTATGCGATTAGAGCGCAAGTATGTGCAAGAAGTTTTCGGGATGCACTCGCGCTGGATGCGCGCATTCGCCGAGATTAAACAATATTATATTAATAAAGAGCGAACTGCAAATTGGCCGAACTTGCCGAATTGTAAACTCGATTAAACGCGAACAAATGTAAGTTAATTTTCGCTAGCTAATTGCGTACGCGCAGCGAGCGCGTTCTCGCATTGTCTAGTTGCGCGCATTGCATAATGGAAAATCTCTCTCCTCGGCAGCAAACTTGCGCCGCAATGCAATCCGGCCAGAAGGGATGCACACACTCCACTCGACTCGCCGCCACAGCCGCAGCCGTCGCCGTCGTCGTCGTCGTACTCGTCGTTGCTGCAACTATCTTCTTCGTCGTCTTGCCCTTATTCTTCGGCGTGCACTTGTTTTACTACTTCACCACGCGACGCGTACTTACGAATACATGTGTGCCCGCATGCCATGCATGAAGTGCACAACCTACTAACATCAACCGACTGGTGGCGGTCGTGATAGGATGAGAGTGCAAGTGCGCCGCACACATATGCACACACACACACACGGTATGTGCATTACGCCTTGCTTGCTATGCTTGTCGTTGTTGTTGTATGCACATCCAGCCAGCCACGCTACATTGACATAAGTGCTATCTGGAGGAAGTTTAACTTGTTAAATCCGCACTGGGTAATTACGCACAAATACGAATCGCAATTGCAGTTGCGGGCGGAAATAGAAATTATGCCATTATCCTACTTTGCTACCAATGCCATAATAAATATCCCTACTCGCGCACGTCGACGTCGTGCAACTCTATAATAATTTTATACGACACAAAAAAAACACAAAACGAGTGTGCTAGACGAGTGAAAATTCAATTAAGTTTTGATGGAAATTTAATTAAAATCCATTCGTTTGTGGCGCAAAGGACTACCAACTGCATGCGCGTGCAGACCAGGTTTCTTCTCTTCGCGCTTACGATTAAAATTGATAATTAATAATTAATCTTAGAGCGCACAAAATACAACCGCTGTGCATTTTTTTCGCACTTTGCCGAGTTTTCCAGTTGATTGCGGCGACGACGGCGGTGGCAAAGGCGGCGGCGGCGGTTGCGGTTACATTGTGTTGCACCAAGTGTGTGCACATGCAGCTCATGCAGTTCATGTTATTGACAGATTCGACGGAATATTGATAGGAGATTAGCAGCGTAATTAACAAGCACTGTGTATGCACAACTTGATTGTGAAGATTGGCTTAGGATGCAGACACGCGTGCATGCAACAAACCGTGCATCGTATACACAGAGTGCGTAAATCAAAGCAATACAAATTCAATTTTGCACCTTAAATATTTCGAAAATAGCATAATTTTCACTGGTTTTCACACAATATCATTTCTTGCTTGCAAAATGCAATAACAAATTGTTTCACTAATTCTAATTATCCAGAATTATGTTACGCCTGTATTGTCTGTATTGTAATGTGTAGTGCAAGCAATTCAAGCCCAAAAGCTTGAGTGCATCAATGGCTCACGATGCGTTAAGGCTAGGAGAAGAGCAAATACGGAGAGATATCGAGTACATTGTGCTGTATGTTCCATCCATAGCCAACACAGAGTCTATGCGCACCTCGGCTCCTAGATCAAATGAAGAGAGTACGCGCACTAAAGTCGAGTACAACAGCAGCCGCAGAGGCGGCGGCAGCTGATGATGAGGAATTGCAATTGAGTTTGAAGGTGAGCAGGCAAGCAGGCAGGCAGGAGGCGGCGCATTCCTGCTCCATTGCCGCTGCCGTTGCCGCTGGCCAAACCGCCAAATTTACATGAAATTAGCATCGCAAACGTACACGATCGGGGCGCGGGCGCGCGCTTGTGCTCGTGCTCGCCGACGATGATGTTCAAGGGCTCGGTTACAATAATGTTAAACATGAATTGCTAAATCGACTAAAATGTCAATTAATTTCTCAGCAAGCAGCAGCTTTTTCCGTCGCCGCCAATGACACAAACAAAACATTGCATATTTGCCAAGCTATTAACCCAACAACGCGCGTTTCCTCGCCGTTTCCCCGCACGACTGCGATAATTAATCAAAAACTAATTTAAATTAGTAGCAGACCGCGTGTAAATGAAAAATCGTAGCCAAGACGTTCGTTGCGACAAAGTATGCGCAAAAATGCGAAAGTTTCTAATATGAATTAATGACTCGGCCTTGATACGCAACTTTTTTCCGAGGAACCAAGCAAAGAAAATAGGTGGGTAAATATTTTCATAGAGAAACGTTGAGCAAATTTCTTTGAAACAATAATAATCCCGTCGCGCATTTCCGATGAAACTGCATGAATTGGCGGCAATAGAGCAAGTGGTATTAGAGCAACGTGTGCACTTGGCACATTACTGCTGCACAGGCGGCGGCGTTGGCGGCTGTGAAAACGAAAACTCATTCTGGTATACGTACGTACATGTTTGTTTGTCGGTGCACTTGGATAAGTTTGCTTTTCGATTGTACGGCTGCAACGACGGCGACGGTGACGCAAGAGAAAAGGCGTCTCGACGCCCGGAAAATGTGCAGCAACGTCTCCCGAAATGTGTGCAATGTGCACCAAATACACATTCAGCGCGGAAAATGCGTGCATTCAAGAGCTTTGTAATAGCAGCAGCATAGCACAGCACTAGTGGCGGCAATGTCTGCCTTGGTAGCAGTAGCAGTGGCGGCGGTGGCGGCGGCGGCGGTCGACCGTTAGCACGTACATAACGTGCCTCGCGTGACGTCAGAAGCGCCATTAATTACTGTCCCTCAGTGGCGTACGTCAGTTTCCGCGTTCACGCCCGCTAACTTGATTTATTGCATTGCAGCCCGTAATGTATCCATACAGCCCCCCAAAGCACAAATGCATATTGCACAATACCCACCACACGCATACATCTCTCTCGAGAAGATGCATGTGCATTGATAACGCATCATGCAACAAACAGCGACAGCAGCAGCGACCTATCTAATAATGGCCGCAAACACAATAAACTAATATCAAATAGTCATAAACCATAATAATACCTATACAGATATTGAAACCGTGCGCACCGAATTGAAATCCAAAACGTTTTGAATGCGCAATAAATAACATTTTTCATTGCGACCAAGGAGCGACTCTGCCGCCTCGAGTTTTTTCCTTAGCTCGCTGGCGTCTCTCTAGCGCAAGATTTATTTCGTTGGCGTGCTGTAATCAGTCAGAACGAGATTACTTTTCTATTATTGCGATTATGATTATTATTGTACGAGTAATTCCGAACGTCATTAATCTTGGTTTATTGCGCATTCAGTGCGCGCTGATTGACGACTAGATCAAAGAAGAAGTCTGTGCGCGCCTCTTCGAGAGCCACATTTCTATCGCATCGCATCGCATCGCATCGCATCGCATCGCGCCAACATCATCGAGGGGAAAAGAAGGACGAAGCACCAGCTGCGTACACTTTCGTCGAGCGCTGCGCTGTGTGTTGGTGAGTTCACCCGTCTCTCGAGGGAATGATACGTTCTCAAACTAGATTAAGGCATGCCAAGTATGCGACTTATATACGCAGGGCTTCTTCTTTAAGACGGCGTCTGCCTCCTTGCCTGCTCGGCGAAGAAGCCTGCTGATGCTTCCAGGCATAGTTTTTGGACAATGCTTACAGATTTGGACACAAAGGACGACTTAACGCGAACACGCTCATCTCTTTGCGTTTCATTGACACGAACGTAAAGCATACACACAGCGCCACGCGAAAAACTCATTCAGACGTTTGATGTACGAATACGAGATAAACGCGCCTACACACATGCCGCGTCACGATGAAATAAGCGAGCGACTCAAAGAAGATGTCAAGATTTTCTAATTTATAACGCATTATACGACCTCTTGGGAATAGCCGAGCGTCAATTTCAGATAACTGTTTATTGGCTGCCGCTGCTGCTGCTGCTGCTGCGTGAGACGCCTCAAACGATTTTGTTGCCGCGACGCCCGTTTGCCAATTTCAAAGATGATCATCATCATGTCTTTCGTGTTTCAGGACGCTAATTCGTCAAGTTTGCGCCGTGCATGCGTGCTGACTTGAGGTTTTTTAAATAGTTTCCAGTCGGGAATTCTCCAAAGACGCGTCGCATGAAATGATTGAGTAACCATGACTCTTCGGCGGGCGATAAGGGAGCGCAGCAGAGTGTGGAGCGAGTTCGAATGCCTCGGGAGGGCAGCGCGAACGAGCAAACGCAGATCGTTCCTTGGGGAACTACCGAACTGGTTGCCGATATTGGTTGGCGCTGATGATGTTGGCCCATCTCGAAGCGCACGCGCTCTTCGATGTCGTCGCCAAATGTACGGCCTCCCGGGGCACCAAGCTGTCATCGTAAATTCAATTAGCGGCTGCTTGCACGGTCGTGTCCGTCGACGACGACGACGACGATGCTGCTGTTGCAACGAAAGGAAGACGACATTTCATCCGCATCGCATCAACTCCGCAGTGCGCTTCCCATGTTTCGTTAGCAACTTAATGGGCGATAACTTTCTCCTCGTTATAAATTCAGCGCAAATTATTCCATCAGACGCAAAAATAACAACTAGCGGAAGCGAATGAATGATTGGCGCGACACGATTGAAATGAATACGACATCCGAGACGCGACGAGACGTGTGACGAGTACAACTCGGATAACAACAATTCAATGTTTACCGAGAATCTTAGCTGAAATGGATTCCATTGTAGGTTTTGTCAGTTGAAGCTCTCGCTACTTCTGGCCTTACACTCATCCACGCTTGCTTGCTTGCCTGCGTTTGCTTGCGTTTGCTTGCTTACAGCACAGAAGCCCAAGCAGCGCATCCCTTTGAAGTTGCTCGAGTGCGCTGTTGTCGCGCCAAACTGAAACTTGCAGCAAGCAGCGCCAAAGAGGGAAAACCTCGCGGTCAGGTGTTGACAGTGCACTCGAAAGGATAGACGCCATTTTAATAAAGGATGATGACAAAATGCGAATGCAGCAAAAACTCGCGCGCGCTGCGTAATCCGTCAAGGGTGCTGGTGCGGCGCGCAGGCGCTGAAAATCAACAAAAATTCACTCTGCCCCCGCGCACGGATGGAGTATCTCATCCTAGCTCGTCGTGCGATAAAATTTTTCATCGATGCTGGCTTGGCTGGCTGGCGCTGAAAAAAAATGCGTGCGCAAAAAAATTGCGATGACATATAAGGGATGTTTTAATACGCTTCGGCGAATATGAGACAAGCATTTCACGGAAAATTCTACTCAAACTCGGCGTCGCACACTTGTTAATATGTTACATGAAAATATTAGCAGCACGAGCGCGTGCGAGCGCTGGCTGCTCACTGTGCTCGCGCTTCACCAAAAATTTAATTAAATCGGCGGCAAATATTTGTATAGCGTAATGCGCAAATAGCTAATTCTACGCCGTGCACAACTCAAACTAACTTAAAGAATTACTCGTAAACCTATGTAGAATATTAAAGCAAATAATATTTTGCGCGCGCGCGGGCAACAAAAAAATATACACGAGTTAAAAAGCATTTAGCAAACAAAAAACAATCAAAGCAATACTCAATAGGTAGGCATAACGAATCGCAATAATAAAAGAGCAACCGGCAGGCAGCTGGCGTATTTTTGAGAGTCGATAGATTTTTGCGTTGTGTTAAGTGCACCGTCCACAAATGTACTGGCAATTTCATTCGCGCAAATACCAACTGAAAAAAACCTGCTACTGCTGCTGCCCGCTGCCCGCTGCGAAATAATCCGCTGAAATACATTTGTCAATTCAATGAATACATGTGTGCTTCGATCACTATACTAAAACGCAAAAATGTACGCGGCAATGAATACGGAAACAAAGAGATAGAAACAAAAAAACATCGACGAGAGGTGGGCGAGTATCGGATGCGAGCAAAAGCCCAAAATAAAATCAGCATTGATGAATGTGTCTCTCCTGAGCGCGAATTCGGTGTGCGCGGGGGAGGTGGGGGAGGCGGTTTAACGATGCGGTCAGCTGTACTTTGCTATTATCTGTAATCCAAGTGGCCTCGTTTGTCCACGAATCGTGCAAAATGCAAATATTCCACTTCAATTAGAACGGAACAATGTTGTGGCGCGTAAAAAGTTTGGGCTAGTTATTACTTGATATCGAGTAATATTAGTTCGCGACGTATTTGCCGTGCGCATTGCCGTCCCATGCCGTCCCGGCCGGCCCCCCCGTTCCGACCTCGGTGAGGCCAGGCGACGGCGGCAACAGCGGACCGACTGTGTTATCGCTGAAGTTGGCACGTTAATTAAGGAAAATCATCCGGGCACCGTCACACCAACCATTGCCAATGCGGACGGATCGAGGAGCAGCGCGAGCGCCGCCGCCGCTGCCGCCGCCGCACACACAAGGGAATGCCAGGCGCAAACCAACTTCGTCGTCCTCGGCGTCCTCGCGTCGAGTGGTCGGCTCTCGCCCCCACGAGCAAACGTTTGATCCTTAATCATCGGAATCATAAAGTACGTTTCTAATTAAGGCACACACAACATACGCAAGCAGGCACGTTCAGACCGGAAATATATTTCAATGTGATCGTGTATTTGGTCAGGATGCAAATATTATATTCAAGGAAACACTCGTTTGCGCGTGATAGCCCGGCGAGCAAATAAAACTCAAATTTGCCGCTGGAAAACTAGGTGGTGTATGGGAAAAGTAGAATTTTAAAAATCTAACCCACTTCACTCACGTGCCATAATCGCAAACGTGAAATATGAACATTTCAAGAAGTTTGCAGCTATAAAGTTTTACTTCTAATTGCTTGCGGATTACAGGGACGACGTTGGTCGTCGCCACCGCCACCGCCAGCGTTAGCCATAGTACGCTTCTGCTGCCTTCGTTCGCCTTCATCGGGCCATTCGCACTCGAAGAAGCTGATTGCTTCAAGCTGAGTCTTATAATGATGATCCATTCGTCAGCATCCACTTGTGACGCAGGACGGTGACGGTGGTGGTATCAGCAGTTTGAGAATTACAATTTCTTCGTTACAGCGGATTTTCTCGGGCTTTGAACGCGCCGCGCAATGAATGACTGCGAATTTATACTTTGGCCCATCAATAAAGGGTCAGTGTCCGTCCCACTTCTTCGTCTTTCTCCTACGTACGGCCGGCCGCATTCTCCCTTGACGCGACGAACGTAAACGAACCCAATTTTCGCGTTCGCATGCCCAAGAACCCGAAACCCCAAGGAATATTGACCTATTTTGATTATGATTTGACCCTTTTTATCCCGTATAAATATTTGGCCCCAACCATCATACCGCTTCACCTCATTTGACATCTAACGCACGCACATATCGAAATTGTCAAATCCAAGTGCGGCAAATTGAATAAAACAGACAGATATCGCGCAAGAATTTAGCGCCAAATCTTTTCATCAACACCAAAATTCCCGCGTGAGCACCAGCAAATGTGCTGCTACTAACTTGTACATACATATATTGTTTTACGAATGTTGTCAACGCGTACGGAAACAATGTTCCTCCTCGTCGTCGTCATTCAGCAATGAGCAACATGTGTAGCAACTTCACACCGAGTGAATGCATTATAAACCGCCAAGAGTGGAGTGGAGCAAGCACAGTTTGCGATGGCGCGATAGCCAAGTGAGCCACAAGGAACCAACGAAGAAACGCGCATTCTCATGTGCAACACACGCATAAAGGGCAGGAAGCTGAAGCGAATAAGAAAATACTTTGATTCCAATCTACTGCCGCGTACGACTAGTACAAGTTTGCACTTCTTGGTGGGGCCCACCACAGCCGCAGCCACTACTATCACCATCGCCAACCGCCACCAACGCTTCCAAAGCGTTGGCTTTGGCACACTACACCATCACACCATCAGGCCTCGCCGCCGGCCCATGCCCCATACCCATTTCAGCTTTCGCACAACTTTAAAGCACTGCCGCTATTCTATTTAATTACTCGAACAAGCCGACAGCGCGCGCGCGCCTCGCGACAACGACGCCGGCAAGTTCATTTGCCACGCGACGGAAATCTGGATTTGCTTGCATATTGTAATTTATATGAGTGCTAAAACTTTACCAAACTAACGCGAAAGCCCAAGAAACATACACGCTCGCTCGTTCGCTCATAGCAAGTCAATAATAAATCTCTCGCGCTAAGTACGCGACAGCGCGTTTACGATAAGTTAGACAAATGCCAATGTTGTAGCAATTTGTATAATTTCGCATAAATATGATGCGCGTCAATTTTAGCGAATGTGAGCGGCGTGAATGCAAATGAATAAAAGCGTTCGTTGAAAATAAGGCGAAAATCGTTGGAAAATCGTCATCAGCGCAAATGACAAAACTTGCAACGTTTACTCAACACACTGCCGCTGCCGCTGCCGTCGCCGTCGCCGTCGCCGCCGCGCATCGCATCACATTGCTCGCTCGAAACGCATTATGCTCAATGCGGAAAGATTTCGCTCCTTCGTCGTCGTCGTCGACGGCATCATCGTGATGGTTCATGCCAACGTCGCGCGTTCTGTGCGCACTTATTGTCAGTTCCTTCCTTTCTTATACTTACTACTACTACTGCCATCGCCACTATACTAGTCAGCAGCATCCCGCCAACTTTGGGGGCCGCTCGAATTTGCCGCTTCCCGGCAAAAGCCGCAAAACGCATTCGCCTGTGCGAAATGTCTGACTACAATTACACCACGACTTGTCATTTCGCGCCACGACGCGACGACGAGCGAGCTCCTTCCTTTGCGCCGAACATATTTTAATAGCGCAACTTTCGACAACTATTATGTTATGCTTAATGCTCATCTTGTCATTTAGATTTGCATGAGAATATCTCGGGCGCAAACTATGTGTACGGCACTCGGATGGAATTTCTTGCCGCCGTAATTTGTGTATCTACACGATTTCATCGGCGCGCGGCGTCGTCATCGTTTGCTGTGTGAGAGCTGTGTGTAAATTGCGAAATTTCTTAAGCACTAGATATTTTTTTTCGCCGCGCGTGCGCATCTCCAAAGGCCAATAAAATGTAACACAATAATTGCTTCGACTTATAAGACCGATGAGAGTTGGCAATTAGCGTCGGCATCATCACCTCGGAGACTCATAACGGAAGAAATGAAGCGCAATTAACAAATTCAGCGAAGCAAACTATTAGAGGAGCGCAAAACGAACGAGCAAACTAATGCAACATTTTGCCAAGATGCTGCACGCGCGTATAGTTAAATGATCATTTTATAGCAAGCAATGAGATAAAAATGATAAAATCAACCAAAGAGAATAAAGTATGTAGAATAGGCAAAGGGAGAAAAATAAAAATCGTAAGAAACGAAAGTTGGCCGAACAAGTTATGGTTGCGCTGAATGTAGTTATAAAGTTTCGATTTGTGTGTTCTCCTCAACATACTGACACGCACACATCGAGGCAAAACTTGCGAATCCAATGCGTTGCCATCTTCTTCGTACACAGCCACCTCAGCTAGACCTAGACCTAAGCATGAGTACTCTACTAGGTGCAGCAGTTGGTGCATGACTGCCGCTGCTACCACCGTCGCCGCCGCCCGCATGGTACAAGCAATATTACAACATTCCCCCGCGCACACGCGTGTCCGTGTGTTGGCACACTCAAGTACGTATTTGTATATTGAAATTGAGTTTCAAACAAATATTGCTTTATAAAAAATATGTAATGGAAGCATAAACTTGAATGTAATAAATTTCCAATTTTCATCGCTCACAGGTTTGTGCAAGAGCCAAACACGCTTTAGTTTCGAATCGAACGTGCCGCTGCGCTTCGTTTGTTTGGTTGTTGGCGGCGGCGGTGGCAGCAGTAGCGGTGGCCTGCTGCTCTTGGCCGACAGCAAAATTGTTTGACTGCAAGGGAGGTTGCACACACACCGCCATCGCCGCCGCCGCCGCCACCATCAGACTGCAGCCAGCCGGGCAATCCGCAAGCTTCAAACACCAACTACGGACTCAGCCAGCCACCCATCCGACCAACATTCTCCTCCAGCCGCCCACCCTGCCAAACCATACGCCGCTTTCCATCCCACGCAATATATAAAGTTTTCAGACAGCTATTTAAACTTGTGCGCAATGTGCGAACAACATTTATCGAATTGTTTGGCCTCTCCGCAATGTCACCGATTCAATAGCCACTTTTATTCAGCTGTTCGAGCATTTATAGTTGGCAAACGAGAATATTTCAATTATCTAACCATTCATTCACGCTTTCAGTTTCAATCGACGATGCTTTAATTAATATCGTTCGCATGTTCGCAATCTTTACGAACGTTACGAGCGTAATAATGTCGTGATAATTTCAGTGTTACATCAATTGCAATCTTATGCAACAACCAACTCTCTTGGCCCGCAGGACAATTGATCCTTGAATATGTACAATCCAACTGTGCGCCGACCACCACCACCACCGGCCTCTACTACCTATACCTGCTATATATGTTTATATTATGATACCGATGTCGTTTTCGAGTCAACTCGCTCATATTATCTAGATGGTATTGTTACTTATTACTCTCTGGAGAAATTAAGGGTAGTATTGCCACCGGCGGACTTATTCGGTCACGTGCAAATGCTGCGGCTGCGCTGCACATGCCGCACAGTTAGTCGTACTCGTACGCAAACGGAAAACCGACGACGGTGACGCTAGCTGTGAGTGCTTGTTGTCGGCCACCGTTGCCGCCGACGCCGCCGTCGACCTGCACACAGCCACGCCGCCTGCTCGTTGGCATTAAGCTCGAAGGCATTCAATTACATTACACCAATTCGAATTTATTTCAAGAGCATCAAGAAGACAACGACTATGAACATGAACCAGAACATGAACTCAAATTGGAAATGAAGACAATTATATTAATCCCGTGGAAAAATAATCGAATCCAAATAAATACGAAAATTCCCACAACCTATTATCCTTCTTAGCCATCTCTCCCAATCATTATGTTTGAAAATAATGCCTCGCCAACTAATTTTAATGTACAAATCAGCAAAGCCTGTCTGTCCTGGCGCTAGTTTATTATACAAGGACGAGGCCAAGAAGAAGAAAAAATACGAGCGAAGAAAAAAAGAAGAAGAACAAGTAAAACCATTATTATTTTTTGATGTAAACAACGCGTGAGCTAAAGATAAATAAAATTCGTGAGCCATGTAGCTGAACGAATGTAATAGAGGCGGGCAAAGATATAATAATAATGTCGTTCTAATGCCCGCCGGCGGGCTCTCCGCTGAGAAAACTTGTACACATCAGTAATAAGCGATGCGTGCACGCATGTTTTCCTCGACTCCTTCTCTCATTTCGCTTTTCGCTCCCGTCTCTCGACGGCTATCTTTCCATCTCGCCGCTTCGAGGAAATAAAACAAAACCGAAAAACGCAAACAGCACATGCGGTGAATTGAAGCGACAAGCTTGCTTGAAACACTTCTTCTTCCTTCTCTTCGCTACCGCCGCCACCGCCGCTGCTGCCGCCTCCTCGTCGGCTTCCACGTACTGCCACTACACTTATTCTTTATAGCAGCCACGCTCGCTCGTCTGTTCGGCGTGGGCGCGCATCGCCGTTTTTAGGGAAGATTATTTGGAGGAAATTAGTCTCCTATCTGAAAGCGTTAATTTATGTGCGCGCCTGACAAATTGCTGGCAAGCAAGCTAGCAGGAAGAAGAACAGCCCAAGAAGCGACCTTCTTTCGCTTAATGGAATACGACTATTTGCACCACAAAAGTAGTCGTGGCTTTCCGGTGCTGGTGCTAGCGCGCTGCTGCTGCTGCTATGCCACACGAACCACTACCGCTGTTGCCGCCGCCGCCGCCGTTGCCGTCGACGCCGCAACGCAAGCCAACTTTTCATTCTTCTACCACTTTCTACACACGCCACCAACACCAACGCCAACAACATGCCGCCTCCACACCTCTTACTCTTCCTCCGCCGTCCAAAACGCATTCATTCGCGCGACGCAGAAAAGACTTGAAGCGTTCGCGCGATTCCAATTAGCCAGAGTGATTTAGAACTTGTTATATACAGCGGCCGCATAGACGGAAGAAATGCGCCCTCCATCGTCGCCACCGCTGCCGCCGCCTCCGCCAAGTGTGCGATAGTGCTCAACGAACCGTAGGAATTCCGGGTATTTGTATGGTGACTAGTGTGAAAACCATTAGCAACACTATTCATTCGCGTGCTACAAACAAAAGAGAAGGAAACCATTTTTACGCAACGCGTTAAAATTCCGTTTAATTTCTGTGAGGGGGGGCCCGCGCGCGCCGAGTTAATTTCGAGCGCGGTGCCGCCACCACGTACTAGATGATGCGGACACGTGGCAATGAAGTGGATTAAGTCGACCACGACCGCAAACTCGTAAATTCCTTGGCGCACAACGTGAGCCCGGGTCGGGCCGGGCCGAGCGGGCGCAACCGTTTTAATATTAAAACTTTCGCACTTTCAGGTGGCGGCAACCGCGCGCGTCAGCAGCCAGCCAGCTGGCCGGCGTAGAGCTTTTATCACACGTCCCCGCAAGAAGTCGGCAATCAGCGTTTGTTGCCACAGCAGCCGCCAACGATAACTACGCGAGCGTGCACGTCTATTATTTTGGTGCAACGCCAACACCACCAGCACCAGGCCCCTTTCATCGCCCACCGTAGCCGCCAACGCGCCACCGCCACCCGCGCTATATTAAACATTTTAATGATTTTCGTTTTGAAATGTTAATAAGAATGTAAAATATTTACTTAACATACAAATGGGGTCATTAGGAGGAGGTGGCGCGTACGTAGCTAGCAGCGCGGATGAAACGAGGGATGAACCACCACGCGCGGCGCCTGGCCTCCCTTTTCAACAAGCGACCGCCACGAGAGCAGCTTAAGCTTCAGCAAGCAGCGTGTGCGCGCCTCTGATGCATCCCTTAAAAATCCGCCGACCCATTAAGAGAATTGTAAATGTGGATGAATTCGCATAGCGCGAGGGGCGGCAGCAAGCGGTAACATTCATAGCCCTCTATGCCATCGTCGTCCTCATCGTCCTCGTCCTCGTCCTGCAGTTTCAGTGGCCTTCCGCGAAACCCTTACGGCCGTACCCGCCGCCAACCGCCTACCGACGGGCACGGACGGCAAGCAAGCAAGGTACTTTACATGAATACGCGCGCGCGCGTGTATGGGGAAACACGCCAAGATTTATGCTTCCGTAAAAATTACCACTAAACGCACTGCATAAATAACTCGCTATTCAACGTTTATAAAATACTCTATCAACAACGGCTCTCAACGGCAATCTACGCTTCAAATGGCAAGTGTAAAAATCTTGATATACAACACGCGTTATCGCGAGCCGAAATAAAACGCAAACCGATATTTCCATGCGTGCCGCAATAATAAAAGCAATTAATTTGAAATCATCACGATAAGCGTGATAATACGTGTGAAATACAACAACACAATAACGCGGAGGCGGTGAAAGAATTAGTAAATTGCTAGATTGTTGATGGTTGGCGGGTGACCGACCGACCGACCGAGGTGGTGCGTGGTGGAGCACATTTGTTGTTATCGAGAGCATGCATCCAGGGCCGCATTGTGCGCATTGTTGTTATTGCCACGTGATTTACGGCAACCATAAATATCGCAAAAGGGGCGCGAACTCAATAACGCCATCCTGAGCCTTCGCGCCCGGCTCTTCCTGTCGCGCCGAATCGCCACCCCAAACTAACCTAACATCAGCAGCAGCAGCAGCAGCAGCACAACCAGCAACAGAGCACCACCAAGCTCTACTACACTTCTCTGGCTACCGCGCCACAACACCATAAACCTACTTTATTTTTGAAGGTTGCAATTTATGTCCGGGAATAAGCCTAAACAAACACGTACAAACGCACTTTCGGTATTAGATTGCACGTGCATCACACACATCCTCGAAAGCGGCGGAATTGCTTTCTTTAGGACGTGAACAAACAAGCTTGCGAGTGTAAGCAACCTTTCTTTCCGACTTTCTTTCTTTCTTTCCTCCAGCGCAAGCAGCACGCTCTCTTGATCCTCTCGCGCGTCCTGCACGCTTTTCCGAATATGAATAATTAAACACGCAGCGGCGCTCATCTTTAATCATTGTTTGATGAAAAACAGTTAGCGAATGCGTGCGAGATCAAAGAGCGCTGCGAGCTTACAAAAAAGAAAAACAATTCCTTTGGGATGCTTGCTTACGCGCGCAACAGCCGGCCAACAAGCAAGCAAGCAAGCAAGCAGGAGAATGAATCGCCTTCTCGTCTTGCGTTTGACCTGGAACCGCCGCCCGCCTTCTTCTTCTTCTTCTTCTTCTTTCTCCTGGCCGAAAAAGATAACATCAAATTTTCCGTTCTTTTAGCTCCGCGAAAAAGCATTCAAGCACGCGCGCGCCTGCCGCCTGCCCAAACTGTGACTTTGTTTTCATCATCATCTCGCTCGTCCGTGGCCCACATATATGTGTCTACCTTTTGCGGTGCGTTCGCGAAATGAAAAAGCAAAAGCAGAGCCGAAGAAAAGTCGACGGGCGATAAACCGAAAAAAGAAGCTTGGCGCGAGAAAAAATGCGGACAAAGTTTGCAAAGAATAAAAGTGATACACTCGCAAATAGATCATGCTACACAGTTCCTGCTTCCTTTTCCGACGTGTCACCTAATCCAATATTCATGAGAAACGTGTTGACGGCGTCACGGTGCACCATCACCACCACCGCCAGCGTTGCCGCCGATGCCGCCGCCGCCAAAAACTTTTCGATGCGTGTCGCGCTCGACTGATATCGAAAGAAAGCGTCGTCATTGACGTCTTTCATATGTTAGATGTATTCGATGCCACCTATTCTATACGCGCTGCTAGTTCTTCGGTGGCAGTTGCTAAAATTCATGAGCAATCAGTAAAAAGTGTGGCCCAGCATACGAGAGCGCGAGCGGGCGCGCGCGCGCTCGCGTCACATTGAATTAACTGTCAAATTAATCATCATCCGTCAGGGCGATCAATCATGCGGCGCGTAAGCACATTAGAATAAAACACAGGCCGGCGACGGCGGCGGCGGCAGCAGCAGCAGCAGCAACAGTGGCGGCAGTAATACACTCTTGATGCGTACACACAAAAGCACGCTTCAAGAATATTGCGTGCGCGCCTTCGTCGCTGCTGCTTGCAGAGGGCTCGTTTTAATTTAATCGGTGTCAAAGACGTCATAAACGAAGGGAGGCGGCCATCCGATATGAATGAATGAATATGTCGCGACGTTTCGGATACGCTTCCGCCTCTTTGGCCGCAGATTGCTTCTTGCTTGCTTGCTTTCAAGCAACTCACTGATTAAAATCGCGCGCACCCTTACAACTAAGTACCTACGGTCGCATAAAGAGCGGACAGATACTTGGCGCATGTAAACTCAATAACGCGCTTAATTTTACGCCGCGAAAAATAACGTCGTTAGCGCGCTAAATGAAGAAGACGCACACACATTTTTCCCACACAATTTACCTCATCATTTCGCCCGCAAAAAAATGCGCGCGGTGTACACACACGTTTGCCAAATGGCGAATTAAAATCATTAGCAAACGAATCACACGCCCAGCATTCACGCATAAACGTGTGAATCGGCATCTAAATGTGCCTCCTGCCTGCCTGCGCTCGCTGCAATTGCAAGAAGCGCGAGAACGCGACCGAACGAGCAGGCGCGCGCGCGCGAATCCAAAGTGAATTCAATTACTCTCTCGCGCGCGCTCTGTTTGCAGCGCGCAACGAACCAAAGTGAATTTAAACGATAACGACGTGCGGTAATGAATCTGTTATTACGCCATAATTGCACGCGAGTAATTGCGCTCATCCACATACTACACACATCTCTCGGCCGGGGCCGCATTTACCAAAAGTGAATACGCCAACGTGAAGAAATATATGTACAAATCGCAACAAGAATCAGCAAGTAGACTCGTACCATTCATTCGCCTTCTCTTCGTCGTGCAAAAAGCAAGAAAAAATTTAATTGCGCACAAAGATAGCACGGCAATTGCTACTTGAACGTACGGCTAGCTACCGTACAATAATAATAATAATAATAATACCAATTCAAACGACGACGACCGAAATCACCGTGCGCGCTCCATACTAATCTCGACAATAATCGTAATATTTAATGTTACACATTCATTGCGAACAGCACCAGAAGCAGCAGCAACTAACTAACAATAACTAATTTACCTCGTCGTATAAAAATCTATGCTAATTTATGCACGAGTGCAAGCAACAATAACAGAGTCGACTACGACGACGACAAGAAAAAGTCGAGTGACGCGCGCGCTTATAAATCACTGATATACACTTTTCTATTAAAAGCCGCGTGGTGTTGTTGCTGCTCGAATGAGTGGCAAGCCAGGGCGCGTTGGCATAAATCTTCAATTACACAATGAATTCAGCGATAACGTAAGAAACAACGTTGACAATCAGATAAAGTGATAAATTTGCAACACGAACGCGGCGTGGCGCAAACGGCGGAAACACCGAAAAGGAGGGGGCGGCAGCGGCAACGGCGGCGGCCTCTGAAGTGAGAAAAGCAACGCAAACGCAAACGCATATACGCTGCCCGCATGAGGAAAAATGAACTCGTTGTCGGCGGTCGTCGTTAGTGTGGAAAAAAGTCGTAAAGGTTCACACACGCAAAAAACCAGCTAAAGGTGCTGAAGGCCAGAATGATCATTAAGTGATTGTGCCACTCGCACACACACAATCTGCCACTGCCGCCGCCATCGCCGCCACCACCACTAGTAGTACTAGCGTCGCCTACACCTCTAGTATTAATTACATTATTATATAAATGAAGAGCAATTTGTTACAAGTAAAAGATGATTTGCGGCTAGTCGAAAACAGGCCAGCAGACGCAAAACGCCACCTACGGCGGCGACAACGTGCCCGTGAATTATACAATTCAGTCACGCTACAATTATACAAGATTTGCGCTTTCACTCCCACACTTGCTTTGCCACCTTTAAACACTACTGCCGCCACCGTCAACGGCCAGCGCGACGAGTGACTAAATGTTGAATAATTCGTCTGTTCCTCGGGTACAATCGTTCATTTGTTGCTGTTGTTGTTGTTGCTCGCATACGACACAGTGGTATTCCCTGAATTGTATTCAAAAAATAATTCATGATGAAACGCAAGTTTGTGCACCCAAAAACATTTGCATGATTGCATTCATCGTCGTGCGCACGTATGCGCTTGCCGCCTAATAAAGTATTCATTTTAATCCGGGCAAAACGCAACACGTCATCCATCACGCTGTTGTGACGTTTATTTTAATTCGCGTATTACGTTTAATTTAATTGCATTTCATTTTTCTTTTTTTCGCTTTTCCTCTCCGTTCGTTATTTTTTTTTTGGCGGCATCGCGCACCGTGACTATAGACTTTAATTGTTGATAAGCAGCTCCACGACACGCAGCGCAATTAAACACATTAAGGCGCAATGGTCGGAGGAGAGGGCGGCGGCGGCGGCGGCGGAGGCAGCAGTAGCGGTGGCAAACTAAAGGGATCTTCCGACGCAATTGCAAGAATGCGGCAAAGAGCGAGCGTGGCAATAATAAACCCATCGGAGCCGTGTAATCTGGTGGCATTACGAGCCAAGCTTTACGATCTGGATGGCGGTGTGTGCGAGCTGCTGCTGCGCTGCTGCGCTTGGCGCTCCCGACTCGCAGAAGCACACGGGCCAGAGCCAATTTGCAATTACACTTTTTGCCAAACGCGACCGCACCGCCAGCCCAGCGCGCCGCGCGACGCGTTAGTTGTAGTGGTATGCGGTGGGCACACTTCTCGTTGTCGAGTCGGCGGCGACGGCGGCGGTGGCGGCAGAGGGAAAACAGGAAGCAGCAGGCAGCAGGCGGCAGCAGCATCAGAGTGCCGTGCCTGCTGGCTGCTTCTCATATTTTACGAGTTGCATCGCGCGACTGCGTTTTATGGAGGAGCAGCGAGAACGCGTACGACTGGGCGGCTCGCGCACTTATTACCTATTGTCCGCATAATTAAGTTTGCGGCTATCTGCACATCATTGCCGGCCATCCACAACGCCAACCGCAATTTACGCCAAACGCACGGGAATGAAAGCAAGACGACGAGTCGACTGCGTGCACAATACGAGCAAAACCGCAACAACTTTTTCCCGCACCGTTCGCGGTTTATCGATACTTCATTATCATTGCGCGAGACGCGCGTGCAATGCAATGTCGGTAATAAACAATCATAAATTCAAATTTCCCGAAAATAATCTTCTTACCGAGAAGAGCACGATTTGCTCACTGAGGCGACGCAACGAAGAAGAATAATTGGAAATCGAGTGAGCATGTGTGCGCTGAAGAACAACAACAACACAAGCCAAGCGAAAGAACACAAACTCTTCGCCATGGTGCATTTACGAGGTGCGCACACACTGATCTCCTGCACTCTTCGATTCGCACTTAAGGCACGCGGTCGGTTAGCTGATAGTTTATTACCTTGCCGGGTTGCGCTGATGCGATTCACTCGAGAGAGCAAAAGACCCAACAGCAACCCAGCAGCTGAAAGAGCAAGAGTAATAGCAACAACAACAACAACAGCACCGGGAAGAAGAAGAAAAAAAACGAGTAATAAAAAAGAAGTATCGTGCCAACGAATCCACAGGTACGTGAGATGCAAGGATACAAAACCTGCAATTTATTTTATTTGTTTCCTGCTTACTTATACCCAATAAAAAGCGTATTGCGCGATATTTCGTATTCAGACTTCTTCGGCCTCGGCCTTTATCAATTTCGATATTATTTCTATTACTTTTACTCTTCTGCATGCAGTGGCGCGGCGGCGGCGGCGAGCGCAAAACCATTAAATTTTATTTCTAACAAGTCCGTGTCGCAACGAGGTGTACAATTGTAGAGAGAGCTTGTTCACGATCGAAATAAGAGCACGTGGAGTAAGATTGCTGGAAGCAATTGCCGAGAAAAGGAGTACACACAAGCAGCAGCCGGAGAGTACGTACGTACGTACGTTCGTACACATCTCATCGGGGAATAAAAAGACGACATCCGACGCGTCCGAGGAGCCCTGCTAAGCTGGCTGGCCAGCAGCAGCAGCAACTTCTTTGTACCGAACGAGTTACTTGAGTAAACAAACATAACTTACTGTGCGACCGTAACGTAACGATGACGATCGGATAAGATAAAAGCCACTTATTTATGTTGTTTTCTCTTAAATTTAGAGTCTAAGTAATTACGCCACTTGCCAGCTTTGCTTTTGTTCCAATTGATATCAATCTGTGTACACGCAAGTTTTTGCGGCGCTATCTCTTGCGCTCTCTCATTAAATAATTAATTACCCAGATTATCCTTTCATCTCGCGCGTAAAAGCGGCTCGAAAATTTACCAAATTAAATTCAAATTTCCAACTTTTCAAGTATTATTATGCATGACATAGATGCATAAATTTGCAAGGGGCGCGCGCGTGTGCGAAGGATACAAAATGAAATCCTGCACACGGTTCGCCTGTTCACTTATGAGTTTAGTCCATGTAGTCCTCCATTACGTTGCTATCATCTATCTGCTCGTCGGTAACGTATTCTGTTGACTTGCATCGCTTGCAAGATTGCTATTAGCAACGACGCGTAGAGCTGTTTCGCTCTCCTTGAATGAAAGGACGATGATCGCGAGCAACACGCACAGCCACACACACACACACAAACCAACCAACTTCCAGGCGCGCGCTCGGCAGGTGCAACAAGGACGAAGCGCACACGTCAGGCAAGGCGAAGCGAAGAGAAGTTGTTTTTATGTCCGACTTGTCGCAAATATCAGAATGCAAGATGCGGCCAAATGACATTAAGTAATTTAATACGAGCTTGCATGCCTGCTGCCTCCCTGCCTGCCCGTCGCATATTGCATTGCAGCAAGTAGTAGTAGTAGTATTAGTTGTGTATGTATGTAGTGTTGTGCCTGCTTGTTCGTCGCCAACGTCGCCCGTCGCCCGTCGTCCTTGTTGGACGGTTCGCAATGACGATGACATGTTGCGCACATTTCGTTGCCGGCGACGAGCACGAAGGAGCGAATATATATATACGCGCGCTCGCGCACATTGCCTCTGTCAGCCGTATTTATGATTAAGCATTTCAACTTCTTGTTGCGCTCAAGTGCATTTCAACCCTCCCGACGACTCGCTGCCGTTCAAATTCGCGTGCATGACACATACGCAAACGATGCAAATACGTCTTGCATTTTAGCTCACTTTCGCATGTTAATATCGCATACGAGCGCATCATTCAGCCACCGTCGCCGGTGCGCAAAAAGCAAAAATATGTACCTAAATAAATTTCGCATCCAACTAAACACGACAGGCGTATACAGCACAACGCGCCACGCGCACAATTCCCTTCGCGCGTACGACACAAACAATACGCGCATTTGTCGCGCGTATGACGACGACAAAATCATAAAAATGACATTCGTCCGGTCAAATTTGTTTCGGCCATGCGCGCCGCACCGCGTAGCACACTCTGCTTACTCATCCAAACACAAATAAATTGACGCAGCGAGTGTATAAAACCAGATTTGTCTGCGACTTTAAAACGTCACAGTTATAAACTGCCCTCCTCGAATGCGCGCATTGCATTCGCAGCAGCAATGGTGTACATGCATACACACGAGATGGCTATTAAAACCGGTATTAAATCATAAAAAATACTAGTGCGCGTGTGATTCGCGAAAAACGCGCCCGACAAATTAAATCTTTCGTTTCACGACACGTATGCATACCACGCGCACCGCCACACCGACAATGAACACAATACGGGCGCGCAACAGGGGCGCAAGCCCGAAAATAACTAAAATTGTAATTAAAACTTTTGCCCACCGTCACCGCCGCCGCCGCCGCCGCCGGAATAAACGTATAAAGCTAGTACATACTACAATTTTTTGTTGTTGCTGTTGCTGTTGCGCTGTTTGCAATTTGTATACAAATATTTGCGTGCAAAACGTGCGAGCATTTGCGCGTGCAATAAATAAAAAATATACCTATGCGAAAAACGGTGGATGAAAAATGCGCCATCGCCGCCGCCGCTGCATGCGTTTCGAACGAGGTGCATGAAAGGGCGCTCGCGCGCGCAAGCATACACAATACGAAAGCATTGTGGAATCGAAGTAATTAATCACACCCCCATCGCATCGGTTGCGCACCCATGCGCGTGTGTAAAAGCTCGTGTTTTGTTGCCTCTCGCTAAACGTGCTTGTAATCCGCCGCCAACACAGCCGCTGCCGCTGCCGTTGCCGCCGTCATTGCTGCTTGTATTGTTCCATGTATTAAGAAAATTAGATTACACGCACTCGCAGTCACGAATATGTTTATTTCGGCGATGACGACGCTCAATTGACGCATACACCACCTCCTTCTCGTATAAATAAACTCATGACTACAAAAGTAGCACTCTAGCCAGCTCCTTCGCAAATATCCATTTCGAATGATTAAAATACGAAAATAAGCAAATTTACAAACTCGTATTGATCATGGATTCGCAATATAGCTTATATTCGTGTTTCACGCGGCAAGCAAGCACCAGCGAGCTGGTGGTACAGTGGGAAAGCCTAAATATGTTCGCATGTTTCGCGAGGGATGTAAATATGTTATTGTGTGTAAGTTGGTTGGTTGGTTGCTAGCTTGCCTGAATGAGGGTGCGAGCGAGCGCACGTCTGGAGAAACTTTGACAAGAAGTAAATTGTTAGGACTGAAGGAAGCACCTGAAACATTTAAGCCTTAAACGCGCTCGCGAGCAAAGAAGACGAACAATCTCCAACAACTTTACGTCTCGGTCTCGTCGTCGTTCAATATGCGCAAGCCAAGAAGACATTATCCAGTCCCTGGTAGTGTTGTTTACTGGTGTGTGTGTGACGTGTACACGCCGCCGTCGAACCGCAAAGCCCATCAAATAAACAGCGACCTCTTGCACGAGATGAATCCCGTCGCTTGCATCGTACGCTGCTTAGCCCGAAAACTATATTCCTTTCAGGACGACGACGACGAGAACGACGAAGAGCATAGGGTACACCTTGAACAATATACTTGTTGTTGTTGTTGTTGCAACTATTCCACGCGGCATGTATTCATTGCACGCTAGCAAGGATCACGACGACGACGACGACAACGAAGGGAAGAAGCGTTGTTGCGTGCTATGTCTTAGCGAGTGAGTCCTTTAGAGACCGTATGCCGCCGCGCCGAGCTCAAAGCCGAGCCAAGAGACGGAACATGAATGAAGCAAAAACTCTACGTGCAACATGACTAGCAACAAACAGAATTGAACGGCGTACAGCAGCAAGCATCTAGTGGCACAATGAATATACACGTGCCGCCTCTTATATTATTATGAGTATGTCGTTGTTGGCGTCGGCGGTGGCGGCAGTGGCAGCGGTTCCTGTGTGTATAAAATATGTGCTTGTTACGCGTACACTATGTGTAGCGCATAGCTAGGGGGAGGAAAGTGGAGCAGCAGAGATTAAGTCACGGTGTGCGCACACATATTATGCGACGCAATGGCGGTTTCAGGGGGTGGCTGTTGCGGTGGCGGTCGTGTGCACTTCGTAACTCTAAGCGTCGAGTGTGAGTGCAAGTGTGTATATTGATCAGGTCGCATATTCACGTCTAACTAGGCTCATCAGTACATCTCTCGAAGCAGTCAGAGTCAGAGTCGAGTGGATGCGGAGAAGACGCGCAGCGCAGCACGTCGACTCGACTCGACTCGAGTTGAGTGAGGCGCTCTTCTCATCCTTCATCATATCGTCCTTCGTAGCATATACGTAGGCAGTAGTACTACCTGCGTACTTACTTACTTCCTAGGAAAAGTGCACTACATAGATGATAGATGGCTAACCGCATGCTCCAAGCATCAAGATTGCAGACTTAATAATTAGCAATGCTAGCTATTAATTAGCTGCACACGCGGTACAGCGATGCGATAAAAAAGCAAATGCAGCCGATATTTTTTCGAGTGAATAATAAATATTTGCGTGCAGCGCTCAATGCAAAACTGCGCTTTAATTGCTAGTCGCACGGCGAGCGAAAACAATTAATATTCTAGGAAACGCCAAGTTGGAAATTTAGTTCGGCATTGATAAGTAGGAAATAATATTAATGCAAGTGCCCAAGTCAGCGTTCTTGCGCAAAAGAGGCGAGGAGCACTTAACCATAACGACGAATTCGTGATCTCGGACTGTGCTCTGTGCGCTCGCCTGTGTTCGCCCCGCTCGTCTTTTTACTTTGGTTTCAAATCTCTGTTTGGCCATTATCCACTACGCCGCTCTCTCGCTTGGCCGCAGCCAACAAACGCTTGCAACAAATGCGAATGCTTCGTTTGCGGTGCGGTCGCGCGCGCTCTGCGGCTTCGTGACCGTCACCAATACGTGACTTTGGCTGCTTGCTGCTGCACCACGACGACACAGCCGATGACCTCCTCCAAGGTGCAGTTTACCGAATTAAAAAGTTTTTTAATCTTGTCGAACCATTACCGCTAACCCAAACATACGTACTCTGCACGATTACAAAAAAATATTCGTACATATGGTGCACAGAAATATAAATCTGTTTCGTCTTCAAACACCGGGGCAAAAAAAGTTTGAAAAATGTAAACGATAGGATTTATTACGATTGAATTTACAAAGTGGCATCGAAAAAGCAATGCAAACATACGAGCGTGCGCGCGTTGGCGCTTGCACATTACGAATGAATAATCAATTAGAGCATCGCATAATTTAGTGATTGGCGACGGCGGGCGCGCGCGCGCGCTCTCAACTCTTCTCAAAATTGAGCGCAACCCGGTAAACTCAATCTGGAGCAAAGTTTATAGACTCATTTATTTCTTGCTGTTGCTGCTGCTGCTGCTGGTGCTACACACTGCTACGGCTGCTTCGACTGCTGCTACTTCACATTCTCATGCGCTTACGTTTTCCCCGAGCGTCATAAAATAATCATTGATGTGAGTGCGTTCTCGCTGTGCGCATAGTGGATTACAACATCGAATTACAAGTACCCACTTAAAATGCAACTTGGACGCAGGAAGCAAGGCGTTCACTCGCGCACGCCGGCTCGCAAAAAAGTAATTCCATTACCCAGACAATACAATCTCGTTAATTCGGGCAAGCCGAGTGAAAGAGTAAGTGCATAAATTCATCAATCGTGAAAAAATAATACAACAACTTCACCCATCTGCACCAACCAGCCAAACCAACCACACCAACCAACCCCCCAATATTCATTCCCCAGCTTTTTCGGATAAAATCGCCAATAGATCAATGACGGATTTAGCACTTGAGCCACTTATTGAAATCCAAAAAAATGGCCGAGAGCAAACAAAAACACGACCAGACAAATAGTGCACTAAGCACACAACACTGCCGCCGCGTTTGCGGCGGTTGCGAGAGAATAACAAAACGCGATCATAAAAAGTATTAATCATGATAATGTCGCGAGTGATTAGTGACTCAATTCTAAAATCGAAATTTATCGGTCGCACATTATTTATGAGCGGTGAAAAGACAATAGCCGCCGACCGAGCCGCCGGGCGGCTGTGGTATCCCATCCAATACTATACTACTGCCGCTGCTGCTGCCGCCTTCATTCCAAGCTATATTCCCGACGACCCATATTCGCAAATCCCCTTTGGTGCGTTGGTGGTGCTCGCACAGTGTTCAACACACCATGCACATACGCGCGTATATACCGCCAACCATCATCGTGCTGGCGCGTGTCGAGTTTGTTTGGTCGCCATAAATATGAGATAGTAGCGTATTATAACAATAACCGTACATTACCGATTGAGTGCTAACGGCTAGTGCTGCTGCTGCTGCTAGCACTAGCTGCGATGCAAAGGATACCCACGCGCGAACACGAGCGCGCGCTATCGCTTCGTGAGGGTTGAAACGCACACGTGGCAAGTGTGTCAGGATATGCTTCCTGCAGCCCGATATAGTGCGCGGACCAACCAGCCGCCTCCCCACGAACCGTCATCATCCAGCTGGCCACTTCTCTCAATACGTAAATAAATGCTTGTTTACATTCGGTCAAACACTCACCTACTCTCCCTCCCTCCCACTCAATCCCACCGCCATCGTCATGATTTTCGCTTAGTGCTGCGAATAATAATAATTTCTGCTTATAGATTTGCATATCCCGTGGAAATACGATTCAATTTTCTTAGAATTGCCCAAAAGCGCATTAATCAAATCAATTCGCAATGCCAAGCATACGGATATTATTCCATAAAATGCAAGTTTTTTAATTAAACGCCTGCGAATTTTTTTAATCTTGCGCAATAAAATAAAAAACCCTCTTCTTTTCTCTAGGCGACTAAACGAAAGTGCAAGCTTGTCACAAACTTTTTACTTTCACCCACCCTCTAGCGTGCAAGCGCGAGCGACAGTTTCGCAAAGCCGAACGCAAACCAATAAATACGAGGAAAAGTACCACAGCTCAATTTTCGTCGCGTCGAAAGCCGGAAACGCTAGCAAATCAAAGGACAAATCACATTGCAATCAGCCAGCCAACCCCTTTTCAAAAGGCGGCATATAATAAACTAAACGTGATTGCCCAGTAAAACTAGTCGCGCAGGGAAATCTCGTCGTGCAAAACGCACCAAATACTCTTAGTCGTTCTTGAAAAGCGAGAGTGCGTTTCCGCCACTCTGACGCGGGCAGGCGCGTAGCAGTAGCAGTAGTCGTCGTCGTCGTCGTCGAGTATTTACTGCTGATGCTATCAGTACGAACGCCTACGCCTTGCAGCAACCCAGCCGCCGTCGCCGCACCATCGGATCGCGGGGGGTTGCCGCCGCAGCAAGTCGATGAAAGTTTTACGCCGGGCAAATCTCAGCGCTTTTCGCCATCGCCTGATGCGCGCATTCACTCAAACTTGCGCTCCTCCGCCGGCTGAACCGACTGAAATTATAAAAGCGCCTTCACAAATATCGCGCGTGGCGTGCTGAAAGAGATGAGCAGGCAAAGAAGAAACCAAAGCCGGAGAAGAAGACATAAAAGAAGACGACGAAGAGAAGAAGGCGGCCAGAGAAACAGAAAAAGCTTGTGCAGCGCGTTTCTTCCCGGAGGCGGCCTACGCACGGTACGCAAGACACGACGCACATCGAGTGCTTTTACGCGAAATCCGCAGGCGCCACTAAGCTTAATTCATTGCCACGTGGCGTACACGAGTTCATAGTTTATAAAACACCCTCGGCTTCCAACCATTCACCGTCCACCTCTCTCCCTCGTCCCCATCACCACGCTGCCCCCCATCGCTTACATTGACAAGGAATTTTTATGAAAAGCTGATTAAAATTGAAATAAACCCCTTTTGCGTTTAACTCACAAACACAAGATTTCATATCTCGCGCGCGCAAAGATTATTATGACTAATTCTAATTGATTTTTAAATACTTGAACGCCAATTGTCACCGCGCGTACGTACGTACGTACATTAACCATATGCGCACGTGTAGCTAACCCCTTTTTATTTTTTTCTTTTGCAGCCCTCCGATTGAGGGGTCGAACGAATAGTGCTGCATGCACTGTTATTATCCCAATTGTCCATCAGTGCAGTGCACATATACTCACTTTTTCACCCGATCGACGCAATTAACACGCAACCATCTATAATAGGTTGTCATTACACACATACGCGCATGCAAATATTGCTGCCACCCCAGTCACCATTATCGCCACTGCCACCATCACCATCACCACCATCATGACGTTCAACAACTATCGAGGGCCAAGCGAGAGTAGTAGTATTACGCCTCCGGCAATGGTAAACGTTGGCGGAAAAAAACCGGGGGCTTCAAGTATTTGTAAATGAAAAATGCATGTGCCGGTCGAGATCGATAGCATGTATTCAACTACGACCACTACCACCACGACTACTTCTACTACTTTTACATTGGGTTACATACCCACTCTGTCTCCTGAAACAAGGAAGGACACTGCGTTCACCCTGTTTTGCCACTTGCACATTATACCCTTTCGCTTTAGATGGGGTTTTAAATTACATACATGCAAATCGCATCGGGCGCACACCTCTACGGATATTTGTTTGACAATGTGGGGGCGTCGCGCGGCAGTGGTAAAGAGAATACGCGAAAAAACGAATAAAGGGACGAACGAGATAAACGCGGCGAGCTTGAGGTTATTCTGATATATGCATACTTTTACATATGTGAATGCGTTAACGCGCTTCGTGTATGTGGGATATGTCGATACCCATCATCAGTGTGCACTCTTCACACTTTCTTCTTCCTGCTGCTCACGCGCTGGTCTCTCTATCTATCCACCTCCAACCATTCCGCATGACTACGTTTCCACGTTCAAACTCACATCGGACGCGGCGATTTGCAGACACGCACACGCGCACACACATATGGTATTCGTGCAAATTTTGCAAACAGCCATCGTCATACAATGTCATCGACGTAGTCGTAGTCGTGTCATGTGCAAACGTAAGCATTTTCAATCGAGATTACTCCAACGATATTGCTGCCAATATTCAAATGTCAAAGCGGAAATCAGCGCGAAATGAATGTGACACATTGTGCCTTAAAGAGGTGATGCAACTCTTCCCGTTTCATTATTACGTTTTGTTTATATGTTCGAGGTTAACTGGTGAAATTATCAGTGCCTACCTTGTGTATTGTCCGGTTAATATAAATATCCTTTTTGAAACTCCCTTGACCAATTATTCTATGCTTCATTTCCCAAAATTCACAGTTTATATACACTACTTTACTATACAGGTTGTCAGAAGAAAACACTAAACCTATTCGCAATCTTCACTCTACCACGCGGTTAACACTACTAGTTCCTAACCCGCTCGGACAGGTCGAAATTTTGTCAAACTGGAATGGTAACGAAAAATGCTCGTTCGTCTGTTTGATGATGTCTCAGTGTGACGTATGAGTTTGTCATTTTAACTCGATGCCGAACTGAAGATCCTTGCTGTATTGCTAGTTGAAAATTGTTAATAATTTCATCAATTATCACTGCTAATGATTCTATGCACATCAAGTATCAATCCGGAAATGTTGTTAAACCAATTTCTTCATTTCAAAGTACGCGATTAGGAAATGCAAATATGTAAAGCAATGTGCAAAGCCCTATGCTATCCTATCTCGTCCTTATCCTATCCTATCCTAGCTAAACCCAATTTGACCCTTGCAAAGCGCAGAGAAACGCACTGCTCGAAGGGATGTTTAATTATACGTGGACTGCCGAAAGAATAGACTGAATGAGAGCTTGACGCTCATCTTCTTCGTCCGCGCATTTATAGTGTACGCGGCACGGCGGTGGTGTTGAAGGAGGCTGGAGCCTTCCTTCGTTCCCTCAATAATGTTTCAAGCATCCTACTGCTGCTCCTGCTACTGCTGCTACGCGTTTGCCAAGCGGGATATTTGTATTCAAATAGCATTTCGGACCGAGTCAGCACCTCTCGCTTTTCGTGCATGCATACGCGCCATCGTGAAATGGCAGCAGCTTTTAACACGGATTAACTGTTTGGATGGGTGCTATGTTGGTCGCTCCCAAATGTATCAGCCGCGCGAGCTGCTGACGGCGGGGCGGCGGGTGCGATGTTGCTGTTTGTGTGCCGCCGCCGAGTACGGCGCGCTGGACTAGAGAATTTACACGCGCACTTTATATCCGAGGGATTTGATCCCACTCAGATAGCTGTGAGCTAATGTGACACAGATACCAGCATCGCACGCCGCGTCGAGATAAAGTGGTTTGCTAGCCGTAAGCATGCGTTCCGCGGCGACACCATCATCAGTGCCCGCCCGTGTGTATCCAAAGCACGCGTTCACCTCTTTTGCTTCCGGTTTCAAGTTTGAGCCACGCAAGCAATGCGCATAGTATCCGCACTCAGTGTTTCACTTTTACTTACGTACGCGCGTACGTAAACGAAATATGTAAACTTACTTGTCACCCAGCAACACCACCACCACCACCACCACCGGCGACGCCGCCGTCCGAAATGCGCTGACATTTAATTATAAATTATATTCATCTGCTGCCCCCGCTGCAGCAGCGCACACGAAACGAACGCCTGGGAAGAAGTAATGCAAACACTCACCTGCAAAATAAAGAGAGAAAAAAATCATTAGGCCTGCTTTCTGCGTGTTGGACAAACTAATAAAGAGTAATGCAATTATGCTCCGCTGGAAGAGCGTCATTAAATGTTAATTAAACGGAAATTGATTTAGGTTTGCCCGGAAATGGCGCACGAGTCGTATATATTAGGGGGAGGAATATACGCGTGCAGCATGTGGCGGCGAGTTTGGCCAACAATTTCTTCTTGTGCAACTATGCAACCCCTCGTACGGCCGGCCGCCCCTCTAGTATCGTATCGCCGGCGAATTGGAAATTATAACAAGGAAGCAAGCATGGCAAGCGAACAACACAACTGTGCTCACCGCTCGTGAATGTTTGCCAGAGCCGCGGCGGAGGCGGCGTGTGCAGTCGAACGCGTAAACGAGCGTAAAACAGGAAACAAATGCACGTCATGTCGTCAAACGAGTGCGCCAATAGATTTTATGACAAATGTGAGTGGCGTTGTAAACGTAAACGTAATGTTAATGTGCGCGCGGCGCGCATCTCTCGTTTCTTAGCCGCCCCGCGCCGCGCGCCGCCCCGCTCTCGATGAGTGCCATCTCGTCGCGTGATGACCGCGTGTATTGTGCGCACACTTTTATTTGCGCCTATTAACAATTTTGCGGAAGTTTTACGAGTGCGCATAAAATGATAAGACAGCCGAGCCAGCGAGCGAGCGAGCGTGTGCATCCACGCCGCCGCCGCCGCCGCGGAGTATTATTATATTCCTCGCGTTTTCTCGTCCGCGCGCGCGCATGTTTGTGTTGTTCATAAAAGCAGTTCAGACGTTAAGCACTTGTCAACTGCAAAACTGTTTTATGTACTACGCGCGTCTTCAACTTCTTCTTCTTCTGCTCCTCTTATTCTACTAGCTCTGTCGTCGTTGCGTTTAATTTCATTCAACCCTTATTCACGCGAGTTGCTGCTGCGCAAACCCTACGAGACCCTTCATCATCGCTGTCGTCATCATTATCATAATCACAAAAAAGTGATAATAAGTTTTCGTCCCATTTTTTTATCATCATCCTCGTCACAGTAAATTTATATTAATACATATCGTCGACGATAAAAATTCAAGAATCACCACAGCGTTAAACTAAACTTGTGCGGCGGAAACGAGCTGAAATGTTTAAAATGATAAAGTAAAGTTTGTTGCTTTAGCGTTAGTTTTCAAATGCTCAAACAATTAAATTGAGCGTTTAAATTCGCCATGTGCCCGATCCCTTTTATGGAGGGTGCTTAAACTTGTCGTAAACTACACAAGTAAAGTCAGATAGTCGCGTTTCGTTTGAATGGCATTCGAAATGTGCGACGGCGGTAAAAACGAGCTTTGCGTCTAAACGATCAATGTTTAACAATTGAAGATTAAATAAACTAAATGACAATTACTGCACATTTACGATTTTTTCAAAATGTCCTTCAGGCGATACAGGACTCGACATTTTTCCATGTCGTCTCTCAAAAAGCAAAACCATGCTGGCTGCTTCAACCCTTTTCTTCGTCACCCCATCAGTCGCCGCTTACATAATCAACGAGTATATTCATAGCTTCATTAAGTAATCGTTTTAATTCGATTCATGAAGAGGCGAGTCAACCTTCTTCTCGTTTCATTTTGCCACCCCGCCGAAAACGCAGCGCGCATCAACCCTACTCACAGCGAGATATATTCTCATTGCGTTCGTTTTTTTTTTTGCATCTCTTCATACAAATGCTTCATCTCCATCGGTGGCGTAGCGCGGTGCGCGGCCCCCACTTGCTGATGAAACACTGCCGCTTCGCTTCTGGTCCGTTAAACGTACATCCCGCATATGGATGTGACATTTACGTATTATATAAGCAAACGACGCACAAAAAATACTCGAGAGAAGCGGCGGCCGGGGCAAACGAGGAAAAATACTAAAAAACAATGAGCGCCCATTGCTGGTGGCGGTGCCGCTTGTTGTTACCATTCACGGCGGCTCTTGTCGCAATTTTATGTCAACATTAAAGACCACTCGTTGATGCTTGGGGTTTTCTCTTCGGCGCGACGCGCGTCAATGCAAAACCCACACTCTCCCGCCAGCAGTGTCGCGCCGCCAGCACTGCCGCCGCCGCTGTTGCTGTAACTTTGGCCGGCTTTGTTCTATGCGCCTATATTGTATTAGCGTAATATTCGAGATGTATTTAAGTATGCGTTCATGAAATACAAGCAGTCATTTCCACCATCGCGCATCGGGATAACCATAAAACGGACGAATTTTATGCGGCATGAATTTTACGCACGAATAATATATATAAACACTTTAAGTAGCGGCCATGTGCAGTCGAAAAAAGAATGAACAAATGAAACCTATATAAACTCTATTACCGTCAGCGTCGCGGGGGCGGTCGCGGCTTTGCTTAGCCCATCGCACGAATACACACACACACATTCGACGCTAGTGCTTAGCAAGACCAAAGAGGATCTAACAAAAATGTTGCTTAGAGTCTTTTCTGACAGGTGAGGTTACGCCAGTATTTCAGTGTGTTCATTCACGTTAGCGGTATTCGGCTGAGTGGTTTATGCAAGAATAATTCCATGCAGTAAAGCCGGCCAACTGGAATAATTCTGCTTCGTGGCGTGGTCCATACAGCAACACAGTTCGTAATGTCTGTAATGATAGCGCGCAGGGTGAGGTCATCAACAAAGTAGATCGATGCCTCTTCAAACCTTCAGCAAACCTACCACCCCACACATATAATGCTTTCAGTTTCCTGAATTCAACGATATTCCTGCCAATTGTACATGAGCTACGATTTATCTCATTTCACTAGTAACTATCATGTTGTGTTAGCACCTAAAATGATTAACTCATATACCTTGTAGATTATCCGGATGATGAAAATTAAACCGCCTTAACAGTAAATATTGACAATTTATGAACCACCTCCACTAGTGATTGAATGATCTAATATCGAGCTTATTGACTACTTTACTAATTGATAAAATATCACATCGAGCCGATATGCAAAACTGACCATACTAGGAAATATTCTATGCGCATGCATCAATGACGATAGATTTGTTTATATTCCAACTTAACTAAGCAATGCTAACCTGTAATGCAATAGAAGCATTGCTAATACGTCCACTCAGAAAGTAATTTCTCAGCTATGTTATTAGCAAGCTAAGACAGCCAACAAGAGAAATAAGCACCCAAGCAGAAGAATAGTTTATCCTTGCACTACTTGCTTCACAACTACCAAGTCGTTGTTAAAGATTTGATCATCTGCGCCGCGAGAAAAAATTTCTTACAAGAAAATGGGCATTGAATTAAAATTGATATATCTCGTGACAATTAGACATTAGCAGAGAGCAGAAATTTTTTCAATCGCCTGCAAAAAATGGGAAAGAATAAACATAACGACACAGAACGTTATATTTTTTTCCTGCTTCTTATTGCCACAATAAGTATCACTGTTCGCATACACATGTGTTGGTAGGGTTTGTCCGCAAGGGTGAATTACAAGTTTTGTGAAGTTGGTAAATGAGCGCCTTCACACAACCGCACACATACAGCGCACACTCACGTCCCGAGTGGCGGTAAAAGAAGGCCACGAGGGCCAACACAACCACCACCACCAAGAGCAGCAGCACCATCATAATCAAAACGACACGGCCACAGAAGAAGGCCAAATGGAAGCGGCGAGCGGCGAACGAATGCCAACGCTCATGCAAGGGAGAGGCGAGGGCGTAATACATTTTTAATTTCCATGCTTGGTTTCGTAAATGACGCGCGTAATTTTCAAGAAATGCCGGCCATTAATTCGGTCGTCGCGCGACGCATACGCCCGAAAATATGCCGCCAGCCGCCAGCAAAGCAACAAATACACGCAAGCTCAGCGACGCACAGCACAGCAGCGCTTCCAAAGAGGAGGCAAAGGCAACAAGAGAAAAACAACGCCGAAAAAGCGGAAAAGTGCGTGGAACAGTAGTGTGTCCATTATCATTTTTTCGTACCATTTACGTTTTTTTCCTTTTCCGGGAGCTGCCTGCGTGCCTGGCCGCCTGCCGCCGTCTGTTACGTACATATAGAATGCTGTTTGTCTTGCACGCCTACGCAACGATGCCACGGCTCTTCTGTGCGAAGAACTCGTTCAGAAGAAATGAGCTTGTTTGAATACAACATCGCGCGCGGCTATAATGACAGTACTAGAGTGTGTTGTGCGACGAGCGGGCGGGCGGGCGGCTTTCTTGTAAAAGCAGGAAGACGATCGCGTTCCTCGATTGAGGAGCATTGCGGGCATTCGTGCGGTGCGACGATAAAACGACAACGCAAAACGACAACGACTACCAAATATGTTGCTGGCGGCAGTGGCGGTGGCGGTGGTGCCCACGAAGAAATTGATGAAAATCACCCGTGCGCTATGTGCCCCTGTGCGTGAAACGGTTAACTTCTTTCACGGAGGATTTCCACCATTTGCCATTTACAATTTACCCGCGCTGCGTTCGCGTCGCTTGCGCGCTCAATTTCCTATTCGGCAGTAGCGTCAATGCTTTGCCGCCGCCACCGCCGCAAACCGCACCATTGCCCGTTAATCGAAACAAAAACAAACGTACAAGAGCGCGCACCAAATAGCGGCCGTTCGTGATGACGATAGACGAAGAGAGGAGTGCGAAGCGCGCCGCACAAAAACGTGAAAACGGGAAACGCAAAACGCAGAAAAGAAGTGGAAAAAAACGAACGAACGCACACAGAACGTAACGAGCGCCGAAACGAAATCCGCCTATTTTCGGTTATTATTATTGCTGGTTATAATGTGTCCTCCTCTACGCCTTTTTGCATGCTATCATCCGGCGAACAAACGCAAACGTTTACGCAAAATGCGTCACCACTATGAATATTCAAATGCAGCACAGCGCAACACGGCAGCGCGCAGCGGTTGAAAGGGACGATTTTTAAAAAATTTCCATAATGCATAAAAACCTAACCAAACAAAAGGGAAACCGGAAATAAGCGCGCGCGCGCGCGTGTGCAAGCTTCAGCGCAATCCATGCGGGCCAAATGGAAACACAATAAAGTTAAAATTCATTTGTGCTGAGAATTCATTTCAAAGATTTAGCCACGTTTAAACGGGGGGCGGCTGTGCGTCGCAAACGCTCGTTATTGGGCCGAGCGCCAAAAAAGGCAAACTTAAGTTGCGCGTGCATTGCGAGCGCAAGGCCATAAGTTTGCCCCCGTTTATTGCCTGCGTGTTTGGGGGCGACTGACTATAGGTATACCGAAAGGAGTAACCGAAAAGAGACAAATCGTTTGCTTATTTATAAAGGACTAATCGAGTTTACTTTCATCGAGTTGATTAAGAAAATTTCTAATTTATTTACAAGGCTTAAAAACTTTGCACGCTCCCCAAAGTGAATCTTACGCAGTCTATGCCATTAGTACCACACTACCATACCCGCCAGGCAGGCAGCAGGAAAGACGAGAAGAAGGAAGGAATCTTCTCTTCCCTTTACTCAACATCACCACCACCTAGATATTCCATACTGCCTAGTTTTATAAAAGCGCGCACCCGCGCACGGCGCTAATAGCACATCGAATGCAACTTCCTACTTAGTTAGCTCGTCGCCATCATCATCATCACTGAGGGGGGTTCTCGGACGCTCGCGCGCTCCCCTGGAAGAAACATAAGCTTTTTTCTTTATCATTAGCTTAAGAACGGATTATGTTCCAGTTCGAACAAATTGCTTTTAAATGGCTCCTGAAAGTCGCACCGCGCGCGCCACGCTTCGTGCACGTAATCAATAAATACGCGAGAATTTTCCGAGAACTTCGCATCGATATATAGAGATTCAATTAACGTGACCCCAAGCGAGACAAACGCAAAATATACACGGCCAGAGCGCGAAACAAATGCGTACACGTGTCGTGTAAAAAATATGCGACGCAAAAAACAGGGCACGTAGCATCCGCGATCCGCCACCGCCATCGCCGCCACCTACTTGATTGTATCACCTCATCGAATATGAATTTGATCGATTTCCATGCCAAATACGCGTAGCGCTCGCACGTGCACCGACACAAAGTAGCGCACATCAAATTCGGCGCAAATTCATCAAGTGCGTGCGTCATTCATGCAAAGACATATTCATTCGCACGTGATGTATAAAGATGTAAAACATACCATCACCCGCACCGCCACCACCACCACTGCCACCACCCTGATCGTATGCATACGATGCCCTCTTTTATTCCTCTCATCTGCCACACTTCCGGCGTAACCGCCAAAACCAGCCACCCTCCGCCCGCTCCGCACAAACCCATTCGTTATCTCGTTACGGAGATTTCGTTCTTCGTTCCGAAACATCGATTCTCGCCAACTCATCCATATTTTAAGATCGCATGTGTATTATAACGCGTGCATTTCGGAAGGCGGGCGGCGGGCCGTATTCATGAGGAGCCGAACGCGCGCGCGTCGATGATTTATGCGCAACGCGAATCAGCTGACTCTCAGATTCTCTCTGCGAAAGAACAGCGCGCGGCGACGAGAGAACGAGCCGACCGAAGGAAGGATAAACCACCCCGTGCTACAAAGAATAATGTCGCCCTTTGCCACCGCCGTGTATCGAAGAGACGCAAAGTAAAAGGCGCCGCGACGCAGCCGAGAGAAGAAAAAGAGGCGTTTTGTTGGTCTTTGGCAATCCCGTGCTGTCAGCGTCATCCCTCATCATCATCATCATCATCTTCATCATCATCATCTTCATCATCACACTATCCACCCTGCTTCCGAGATGCCCGCCAAAGGGATCAATGGCTTGGCGCGCACCCTTTAAGTGCTTCGTGCGTAGGTGGCTAGCGCAAAAAAAAACTTGATTGGCAGATTTTCTGCTTGATTTCTATGCATAGCCTGCTCAAACATGCAGACGCAAAGAAGGCAAATCCTTACGCATTCGCAATTATCACGTAAAGCGCTCCCAAACACCCTCAGCCACCACGCAAAGACAAGAAGAAGAAGAAGAAAAAAGCACGCAAGTACCGACCACGAGCCGTAAATTATGGCAGGCATTTTGCGCATGGTAATAATGTGTGCATTCACATGCGTGGTGTTGTTGTGCTAAAAGATGAAAAACGAGGATAAAAGCGCGTACGAACGCGTCGAACGTAAAACTCGTTTGCAAATGGCCGGGTGTGTGCGATTTTATTATTAACGCTTTGCCTCACTGCTTCGACGTACTTGTTTGCTTCTAGTTTGATGGTGCGATCGTCAATGACCCGTGAACCCGGCCCGCTTTCGTTGCTTTACTTCGAATTAGATGGATGTGATTCTCACGCGTGATCCTTCCTCGCGCGCACAAAGATGCTGCTGCCGCCGCCGCCGCCGCTTCATCCCTTCACGCAATACACTTAGCCATGGTGACGAAACGAAACGAAACGAAGCGAAGGAAAAGGGAAACGAAATGAAGAGTAAAGAAAAAGATTGCAATCGTTCGATTGTCGGCCTGCCCGCCCGCGCGCTGGCCGTCCCCCTCACACGGTACGCGATCAATGTGTAGTATGTGAAACTACTCCACTTCTTCATCATCATGATCATGATCTTCTGCCGCCTTTGCTGTCATTCCGCCAATTGACGCGGCGCGCGTGTTTGAAGCGAGGGGCGCGCTTCGACACAAACGAAAAGTTTAATAAGTTGGCAGTGGTTCGCAGTGGTGTCGCGAATGAAGTGAAGAAGTCGATCAACTTATTGACTAGTAATAGAGCAAACGAAGCAGGCGGCGGCGGCAAACAACATCAGCAGAAGGCGCGCAGCAGCCGGAGGATTGCAAACAAAACGATGGCGTTGCGTGCGCGACAGAGGCCAAACGATGTAAACTTTTGCGATGGCGCGCAAAAGGGGCCGAAAATATGTCACGGGCGAAACAATCTTCCAATATGATGATGATAAAGTTGAAGTCTTAAAAATGAATGGCGCAATGGTGAGTTGGCAGAGTTCGCGAAAAAGAAGGGCCGCAAAACTTTTTGGCGTGCCACACGCAGCTGCAAGCAAGCAAGCAAGCAAACAAACGCGCGCATTCACCATCCACCAACCACCCATCCGCCACTACCGTCGTTGCCACCGCCGCCGTCGAGCTAGCGCAAGATACACTATGAATAAAAAGCAATTTTATTCATAGTTTCTAACAACTTCCCTTCACTCTGAATACAACTTTCCAACTTTCCAACCCAACGATTGAGTCATTATCAATCAATTACGAATATTTTGCCAATTTTTCCATTTATTCTCCTCCACCGCCACCCTCTTTCTCTCTCTCAGCACTCGCTTGCAAGTGGCGTTATAAAAATCTCATCTTCCACTTCTTGTACTTATAATAAAATGGCAAATGATGTGTGCACATTCATGCGATGCGAAAATGTATAATCGAAATGTGCGGAACAATTTGCCCTCGTAAATTCCGGATTTAGCGTTTTATTACCGCCTTATGGGAGCGAGCGCGCGCGCTCTCAAGGCGGCATCAGTGGTGGTGGCGGTGGTAGTAGTGGTGGCAGGAACAGCAAGAATATTGCAAGGGCGAAAACCTTCATAGCCACGCACATATACCTGTTGTGATCGATATTCCCAGTAGGGATTAAACATTTCCTTCAATTTTTCCCCTTCAGAGGTCCCATTTCCGCTTCGTCCTCGCCGCACGTGTGTGTGCCCTCTTCTTTTTTATATTACTACACCCTCGCACGCTTACCTCCGCGCGCCGCGCAGGACTATCGTTAAACTATAAATCCCTGCAATGCCCGGTTGCTATGCAAAACCCCAGATTTATCTCCCAGGTCCAATAAGTAAGTACGTAAAGTGAATGATTCTTTTTTATATAGACATTTTCGGGGCGCAAAACCATGAGAAACGAGCCTCTCTCGCACCGTTTCGCCGCGTCGGGCTCCTACTACTACTAAATGCAGCTGGCGTAGAGAACGCGTGTCGACTCCGAAGATTCTTATCATGCAGTCCAAATACAGCGACGTGCTGAGCTCGCGCAAAGAGAAACGCAAAGACGTGCACTATCGAACCGAATCAGGCCTAATTCACGACCAACCAACCAACCATCCAACGATCCAAGCAAGTAAGAAGAGAGTCCGAGCCCTCTGCCAGAGAGTGACCGTGACCCATGCGAAACGAAGTAAACGAACGCCGCATGGTACACGACCAACGACGACGACGACGACGACGACTACGACAACGACTACATACATGCACACACAGCTCGCCGTTGTACGTGATGTAAACAAAGTTTAGTTTGTAACCTGGTGAACTGGTAATGCACGCCTGCTGCTCGCGGCCTGACCGCATGCACTACTCCTCATAAGCGCGAGCATGCACTGTTTGTGTGCTCGTGTGTCCTTTTCGTATATATTCATGCATGCAAACATTCATCCGCCACCAGCGCGAGTGAATTGAGATTTAGATGCATGCCCTCTCGCCGTGCACGACTTTGCTCTTTGCCGTAATCACTTCTTTTTCCCATCTTTATAGCCAGGCCGTGCTTGTAAATCCCTGCCGCCCGTCCAAGAAACACGTTCGGCCCGAGTGTGAGTGCGCACAGCACATTTATGAAAATTCAATTCAATTCGCGAAACAGCAACAGTAACAACAACAACAGCAACAACAACAACTGCAATAACTGCACAACTGCGATGGCAGCTCTAAACTCCTTAATTGGATACACCAAATGCGCCAGCAAGAAACAGACGTACAGATGGCAATGGTCTTTGGCCGCACATGTGCGCCTTCACGTCCAGGTGAAATTCAGGCGCGAGCACGCGAATTAAGAGGATCGCCGGAGAATGTACGTTTATGTTTTGCGCTTGTATGTATACCTCTACCTATCTACCTATCTACGTGCGTACGTTCTAGCAACGATAATTCCTTATTAGCTAAAAGCCATGTGACGCGCGCGTACTGCCCGGCAAGTAAGCAAGCGAACCCAAAACGAATGAATACGGCGAGTTAATGGCGAGTATTGTACGTTTTCGCGCGCGCGTGTCCTCTGCCCTTTTACCCATTCGCTCGCTCGCTCGCTCGTTCGCTGACTCGCCCCGCCGCAGGAGCAGGCGCCCGAAAACGGGAACAAACGCTCAATACACGAGGAACTGTGCGTCCTCCTGTGTTCGTTATACATGTGGGCACCGGCAGCACCGCGATGGTGTGTGCCCGACGGGCATACAAGGGTTTCCCTACTATCATTTCGTGTGCCGCCGTGCGCCAAACGCACGCAAAACGCACAAACACATCCCTTTGGCATTACCAAGCCGAGCAGCGAGCGATACTATTATACGAGCCGCTTCATCCACCCCCGCCTGCTGCGTGCTGCAACGAGGAACAAACTAAGCAGCCAAAGGAATGAAACGAAATGGACGGTATATTGTGAGGTGCTCCAACAACAACAACGCCAGCAGCCGCGACTGTAGTAACATTCTGCTTCGCAATGTCCACACGTTTGCCGAGAGATAGTAGGAAGAGCGGGCGAGCGATGCAGCAGTAGCAGCGGCAGCAGAAGAAGAAGAACAACAACAAACGGTGCCCCCATGTCGCTGCCGAACAGGCCCCAAAACACAATTTCAGTTTGCTAAATGATGATAGTAGCGCGACGATAGGCAAAGCCGTTCGTTCCGAATGTTATTCTTATGTAGATAACGCGCGCGCACACAAACGGCCGAGTACCAAGCAAAACATGATACCCATCCACCACTTTGCTTCTCTCCTCTTCCCGCATCTCATCGTCGTCCTTTGCCGTGCGCAATGCGTACCGCGAGGAGCGCATGTATCACGCGGCCGACGCGTACGCAAAGGAATATCGCCGAGACCGGGATAAGGTCGCGAACCAGTCGGCCACTTAGCTAATGGCAGGTCTCTTGAGGTCTTTCCGTGCGCGCGTTTGCCCCCCTGCCGCACGTAGACGAACACGCGAAACGCGTGCGTTGATGAGCTCAACCTAATAGATATACGTCTCTCATCTAGATTCCCTTTGATGCCTGCCCTCGGCCCGCAAATAACTTAAATGGGTGTTTGCAGCATCGACGCACAACGCGTTATCAAAATTATGAACACGTTACCAATTTAGCGCTCATGCCGAAACTTGCGTACGATACCAATCTGCGCGCCAATTCAAGAACATCATCATCGTCCTCCTCTCAAAAACCACTTAGGACTAGAGCTAGTTAGCTAGCTGTACCTGATACTTACTTGCTTAGTTACCTATATGGCATTATGCAAACTAAGCAAGTAATTAAGAGACGAGGAAAAAAGCCAAAGAATTATTAATAGTTGACCCGAGCCAAGCACAGCAGAAGAAAAACGAAAAGTTTCGCGAGTAAAGAGGAAAAGTTACAAACGCGCGCTCGACGCGCAGCAAGACGGAAATCACGCAAATACCAGAGTTGCAGTCCAAGCAACGTGGAGGAGGCGAAGAAAAAACTATCATTATCAGTAAATGTATTATAAAAAAAGCAAAAATTATTTCAATAAATTTGCATGAAATTTGCATAATAAAACTTGAATAATCAAGCCGACCCATACTGACGACGACGACAATTGTCGCTTCGTGGCTTGCTGCAACAACAACAACAACAACTTAAGCAGCAGCAACAACAGCAGCAGCAGCAGCAACAACAACCGCTTACTTGCTTGCTTGCAAACAGCCCGACTGCAATGATAGCATCTGCGCGGGGCACTCGTAGCTTTGTAAAAGAGTCACTCGATTGCTGGTTTAACACAGCCAAGCTATACCACGTGCAAAAGAGCAGAGCCAAGCAGCAAGAAGGCTATGCATGCGACAAATGTAATTATCGCACAACTTATTGCCGAGATGTTGTTGTTGTTGCTGCCACTGTGCGGTGCAGATTGGCACATTTATATTTTTTTATCACAATGCACACACACACACTCACGCACACGTGCGCCCATAATTGCATATGCAGTAGGGAGAAGGTAAAGTGTGCGCGCCGGGGCGCTGCAAGGCATTGCCGTTTTAATTGAACCGCATGCAACACAAAATATAATCGCTGGCGCGTATTCATTGTGCATGCTTTATGGCAGCGCGAGTACAGATATGAAAACTAATTGCGCGCCACACTACCACCACCATCACCACCGGCTCCAACATACGGCAGGCAACAAACCGCCCCCCATACAGCAACCCTGCTGCCTGCTGCTGTTGGCTCTCTTTTTCTACGCGAAATTTACCATTCGCACCACTTGTGTACGCATGCATATGCAGGCGCGCTTAATCAATATGCGTTCGAGTGTGTCAAATGTGCGTCGTGTGCGAGCAGTTAATTGCTCATTAAATCAATTATTAATTGCAATTAGCGGAAGCACAAGAGGAGAGCACACACAATACCGCGGCACAAGAAGGTGTAATTTCTTGCGCACAATGAGTACCGCGTAAGAATTAATCACAATTACATGCGCTATTATTACGCGCACATTAATTCGGCGTTAAGTAAAATAGGGCGCTCGCTGTTGGACGGCTGATAACGCAATGCAATAGTTAATACTTGTTTGTCAACAGAGCACATGACACACACGCACTAGTATTTCGATCGTGTATCATCATGATACTGCATGAACTCTAATAAATATAAATTGCGATTGCAATTTATTGTTTGTCTATTCGCGTTTGCGCGCGCTCATAGTTGAGTTGGAAACTTTAATAACGAGTAAATTCATTAAAAATTTAATAATGATGCACAATTTGAGTGAATTTACTCATCAAATCAATAAATCGTATAGATTATAATAATAACAGCGCGCTGATAACCGAATTACTTCAATCATTTTCAACATTTTCACGTCGATAATGCGCGCGCCAAGTATTATATAATTGGATTTGCATTGGCATGCATTTAATTAGCAACATTGATGAATGTCGAGTAATAATAATACCAAACAAATACTTGTAAATTAATACTTGCGAGTTCATTAAATTAAATATTCCCATTGCTAATGCGGCGGGCGGATAGGCAACCAATATTAAACAATTCTCGGGCAATAATGTGCACATGGCAAAATATGTACGACATAATATTCATCACAATAATAATGTAAAGTATCCCTCTCGTCAACCACTTCATTATAATGACTAAATTAATTCGAGATGTTTTCCATCAACAGCACATAGCCAACTATTTAGCAATAATATTATATTTTATCAAATAATAATATTGCTTGTTTAAAGGATACGTCCGAGTAAAAATTGTGGCCGTGTGCAATGATGCATCACGTGCATCCAACGAGCAGTAAACGCAATTACGCATGGCAAATGTAATCAATTAATTGGCATATATTGCCGCATCTCATCGCAGATATGTTCATTTCTATTGCGGAAACTGCGTGTGTATCATTGTACACGCACAAATGAGATGATGATAGCGGGAAGCAACAAACACTACTCGTAGCAGCCGCGTCAGTGTGGTGAGATATATGTAGTGTGATAGGAATATAATTAATTGCAAATTATTAATGCGCAATCGAACCCATTCCCCATTGTTTTGAGTATATAGGCATAACATTAATAATAATAGCTAACGCATTCGCTGCCGTCAACGGTGGCAACAGCCGCCCTCCTCCTCCTTCTCGCACTGCCAGCCCCGGCACAGCCTCACATCGTGCGCGCACATTGCTGATTTGATCGCATTTGCATTTCCGATTGCGTGTGCGATTGGTAATTGCGATTTCGATTACGATTAATTGCCATCAAAGTGTTCCGCGTTTGACTTAATCCATTTCAATGCGCCTTAGTGCAAATACTACATATATATATATCCCAAGAACTACTTCTCACCTGGCAAAATTTCTTATCTATCTAGATAGTTATTACAAATGACTACATCTTATCACTTTGTAGTGCTTACTGTATAATTATGCAAAGCCTACAACATAGTTGTATTCTGCGCCATTATCTATCAGGTTAGTTAGTTGTTGTGCGTTTGTGCCATTATGCGTATTGATCGCACGAACAGGAGGAAACGGCCTTGTAAACTCCATCAAACGCGTTACACGCATAATTCGAAGCGCACAATGTGTAATGTCATATGCGTTGTGATCCGCTTCGTCGATCTTCAGAGGGAGCACCGCATCTAACATCATCATGCAATGCATTATCAATTGCCCCAATTGCGCACAATGCACAATTATGTTAATGCAATAATACATATTAACATCACGTTCCCAAATTCTGACAATGAAATTTTCCATCTAGGATTTTGCTGAAAATGAAGTAATTCCTGCTAACATGTTGAAAATATGGTTGGCGCAAAGCAGTGCAGAGTGTAGAGGAGAAGAAGAAAGCACGCGTCGCTCCCTTGCTGATTTTCACAGAGATTTTTATAATTACACCGCGTGTTTGCCATCGCAGCATTGACTGCCGCCTCTCGCAGCGACTATATACAGGTACACAGTCTACCGCATTCTTTTTGAGGAGATAATTAGCACTCGAAAGACTAATTAGTAGGGAGCGCGTTGCAGCAATGGAACGAACGAACGAACGAATGAGCGCACAGGTCGACATTATACGCTTCGATGCTTGTCGCCTCTCAACACGCCAACGCGCCTCGCTGCATCCTCTCCTCTCTGCATCTGCATTACGATTGCGATTGCTATTCCTATATTCCGACTATTGCCACACACCAACCAACCAGACATCCAACTAACTAACGGGGAAATACTTTGAATGGAGCGGCAGCGGCGGCGGCGCGCACACTTTTAAAAGAACTTGTCGTTTATCAAGCGACAACAAAACGTGATGCTGGAATGCGTCCGAGTCAAGTAATAATGTGGCTGCTGCCGCCAAACGATTCCAATGAAACAAACATGCGTTGCGAATGATTCAAGTTGGAGTATAATATGGACACAGAGAAAGCTTTTGCGCTCTACACTTGATAACAACTTTTAACAGAATTAACTTTTTCCCTTGGTCTACTTTGCCGTATATTTCGCCTTCTTTTTCTTGTTCTGCTCCTCGTTTCGTTGCCCTTAATAAAACGTCAATTTGTATCGGCCATACGTTTCATTACTTATTACATTCTCTCGATGGTGCGCCCGCCCCGGCAAAAGAAAACCAACAGACTCGAGGGAAAAGAATGCGAAACGCTAGAAAAAGCGTCCAACGAATGGCAAATAAGTTGTAAAATATTTCAAGACTTTGCACACACCAGAGTTTCAAGCGGCCTCGGCCGCCACGGCTGATGATGTTGCTTGCTGGTGTTAGTTAAAGAAAAGGTAGGTTAGCTTGCTTTGCGCGCAACACACAAAACGCTCAGGCTGCACGAGGGAAAAAAGTTGCAAACTTTTTTTTTCTGCGCCAGGAGTGTGAGTGGACCACCGCCTCCAAGCCGCAAAACAACTGCGGCCTTTTAGATAAATGAATTTAACGATTGTGTTTCGTTTGATGTTTGCCAATATATCTGTTTTTTTTTTCTTCTCCCGTCTGTGCACTGTGCGCTTGATACGACGTCCCAAAGGAGTTGAGGGAGATTTCACTCGAGTCGCAACTTTGCCACCGGGACAAATAGTTGTTGTTAGGCAGAAATTTAATATGGCAAATTGAAAAGTTTCCAAAACGTCCAGCGTGCGCCTCGTTTAGCCCGCCCTCTCGGGCTGCGACTTTGGGCGAGTCGGGTGCCGTGTTGATAAAAAATTAAATAATTTAGCAGCAGTTACACCGTCGACCACCCTGACCTACACTTGCAAACTGTCGCTCGTAAATATCGCACATCGCCCGCCCCCACGAGTCCGCGTACGCATGCGGCGAATGAAATGAACGTACAAGATTTAGCAATTCGCCCGCCGACTAAAAGACCTCTCAACATTCACGATGCGTCCTCCCGACCCCGAAAGAGGTAAATCCATGAAGCAAAAGCATCTCCTCCTCGTGCATCGCATGAATTTTGTTGCCTGTATCGCTACTTCTCCTTCTTCTTCTTGCTGTTTTGCCTGGCCCCGAGGTCGAGGTGGCATCGCATGTGTGAGTTTGATACATCGGCGCTCGTAAATAAAGACAAAAAGACTTGGGTGTCGGTGACAAAGTGGGCACATATTCACTCAACAATAGCACCGCCGCCGCCGCCGTCACCATCGAAGCCACATATGAAGGCAATGAAACGAAGCGATGGAGGCAATGCCAATGGCGCGGCGGTCATCTCCGCAAGCAAGCGGCCCTAAACAACGAACGCGTATGCGCCTGATACCATTGTCACCAGAAGCCAGTAATCAAAATTTCGTCAGGCTGCTCATGCATTCGCCATACAAAGCAGTAAACTTTTGTATGTCATGCACACCGCGCGCGCGTAAGAGCCGAGCGCATATGCGGCTCGTGTGTGGTGCATGGGGGCAGTGTGAAAACAAAATCTGTATGCAGGCGGCGACTGCGTCACTCAACCGACCGATCAAATCGGCGAGTTTACCGTCATAAACTCACGGTTTACGGCTGCTACGTACATACATTACATAATATACCGAAAATCGACGTTCACCGTCCACTAAAAGGACCAGCCAGCGGGAGGCGGTTGATGCGGGGTGACTGCTTTTGCCTTTGCAATGCCCGCCTGCCTGCCTATGCACATCGTTTATGCGAAAATTCAATGACGTAATAATAACCGCAGTATCAACACGAATGCGTGTTGAAAGCCCACACTTTATATATTTTATATATCCTTCAGACCCATTCAAATTCTAACTAAAATTTAAGTTCCAATTACCCACCAACCAATATGACAATAAATTACCTCTCGGTAAATATTATTTATTTTTCGTTAAAGACCCCAAGTATGTAACATTTCCAAAAACGATGGAGAACGGAAAACCACTAAACAAGTTGAATCTCCATTTTAACGTAGGTATGCAGCAACTCGCGGGTCTCGAGTACACTTTGAGCATTCCGTACTAAGCACCCGCCCGCCGTTCGTTCGTATTCTACAGTTTGCGACGAGCATTAACCATAAACTGCGCTTAATATTGCATTTAGGAATCGAAACCGCGTGCAAATGTGGATTTATGCCAGCTTTAATCATCCATCATTGCTGGATTAAGAGATATCAGAGTGGCGGCGGCGGAGAGCGCGAGACCAACCAACCTAGAAAGAGAGCAAACAAATGCAGATAGAACGAACGAACGGGTTGAACGGAATATTGCCAGTGCAACCACCATCGCCGCCGCCGCCACCGTTACCGCTACCCCGCGCTCTCGTTGAACATGCAACATCGCTCACAATGTACGTGTACACACAAGCACCGCCAGCAAACGCATACAAAACACCCAACCATCCATCCATCCGACTCCAACCAACTCCGACTCGTACCGCTATCCGAGCTGCAGTGCTGCAGCAATGTGTGCATTTGTGCATTTTACGTTGTAAAACTGGCATGGAAAGCGCGCTGTCAGTCGCTGTTATTAATTATCCAACATTTCAAAAACTATTTGCACGTACAACGGGTTTGGCCGTCGTTCGGACCAAGGCTAACCGAAAAACCGAGCAAACAAGCAGCAAAACAACGCCGGGCACGCCGCGCGCGCCCAACGTAATAACACAATAGCCCAGTCGTTTTGGGTGATTAGAGAGCGCACGCCGAATTTTTAGACCAAGATAATTAACATGTGTTTTTATGCCCGACTTAATCCCGCTGACGACGTGCGTTACGACCTCATTGACGCAAAGACTCTCCCGGCTCTTGCCGCCTGCCGCCTCTATTCGAGAACGGGGGCCGCGCGCACATATAAACAAACAGCAAGGCGCTAGCTAACACTCATAGACCACAGCGAAGGCGGTTCGAAATCAATTTGGGCGTTTGCGCCCCGGCTGAGGCATTAATGTGCGAAACGCATGCGAGGCCCTTTAATTAACGAATTTAGTTCATCCCAGGGCACCGCTGCGTTGCGTTCGCGCTGCTCACGAGCAAACAAGAACCATCATGAGAACCGCCAAACGCGTTGCTGATCACCGCCATCAACCACCAATACACCCATCGTCTACGTCCTCGTCGTCGTCATCATCATCATCATCGACAACGACGAGAACAACAACAAACCGCTACACCGCAATGACGCCGTTGATACATAATGAAACCCTTCCTAATACCTTAACATATTTGCGTTTCTGGCAGCAGCGCCTCTGATGACCGACCATTTTTTATTCGCCAACAAATGACCTAATCGTGGCCGCGTTAGCAAAGTGCAAATGAATGACTGGCTGCCGAATGAGTAAACGAAGACGAATAAAGAAATGGTGGCGTGTCCGGGACGCGCCTTAAACGCATTTGTTTGCACCCGAGCCGGGCCAGAGTCTCGAGGGTGTTGAATATCCACAGATTGGCTACAAGCCCGAAAACGCATGATTGACCCCGAAAAGATATACAAACACACATCGCGCGCATACACGCGTTGCGCGTCGATGCGTATATTCCCAAACTAGTCACGCACGTTGCCGCCGCCCAGCCACCCAAGCCGCCCAACAAACAATAATACCACACAATACAAGACAGCAACAACGCATTGCGTGCGTGTGCATACGCATCAACCTCCACCTCCTTCGCCGCCTTCATTGCGCACAAATGCAAACAAACGGCAAACCGCTTTTCCATTATCCTCGTAAACTCATCGATAAATTATTATGAATTATTATTATACATTATACAATAGTGGTTTTGGCGCCTAATCAAATTAGCCTACCGGAAGCAAGGAGCGAACGGAAAGTGAAGCCATTCCATCATGAAAATGATTGCATATTAATTCAAGTCAAACAACAACAACAACAGCAGCAACACCACCAAACAATGTACGCACATACGTAGCGTATGGCGTCGCGTTAAGTGAAAACGAATTTTTTCCTGATTAGGGAATAAAGCGTACACACCCTAGTCCTTCCTATATGTATCCAACACATCCAACTGTATTATTATGGCAGGCGTGTTTGCCCGCTGACAAATATGAAATGTGTTTTCAAAGTGCGTGTCAAACGCGCGCACGCGTTTGTTAAATTATTCCAATAAATATTACTTTGTCGCAGCAGCATGAAAATGAAGACGAAGAAGAAGAAGAAGAAGCGGCAAAAGAAGTGAAAGTACGCGGAAATACGGTAATACGAGAGAGCAATGGATGAAAGCAAAGGGCACAAATTTCCAACCGGCTGCCGTTGCTGCTGCTGCTGCTTGGGCTTTTGAGAAGAAAACGCCCCCATTTCGGGGTTTAGGGTTATCTTTTCAGCGTGTCGTGGGGCCCTTATATCGTCGCGTAAAATACACCCACGATGCTCGTAATTCAATGTTGCCGTCGCCGTTTGCCGTTGCCGTTGCTGCCGCCGACCGCTGCTGCTGCTGCTGCTGCTGCGCCAAGTGGATGAATGGTGCGAAAACGGCGAGCACCCGGCCCGATGAGAGGCGGCCGAGTATTCAAAGTCAGTGTTGCGCATTTACGCATTCTAAGCAGGTTGTTCAGCAATTACGGATTAATTAGAAACACGTCCCATTGAAAATTTTCATTTTAAGGCGTCCGCCCTAGAGCTGCTGCGTGCCAATGTGCACAAACACGCAGCACCAGCAGGAACGGCAACGGCGGCGGCGGCTAGCGGCATCGTGCCGAAAAGGGTTTCTTTGAAAACGGCGCAGCGCGCTCCTCATCTTTTTGATTAATATTCTCGGCCGTCCTCTCGTAATATTATTGCTCAAATTTTCGGCATTTTGGGGGTGCTCCGACCAAACAACAACAACAACAACAGTAGCAGCACGCCAAAAGGTTGAGCGTTTATTTTATTATAATGCAATCCAAACTAAACCTGTACTCTTACTTTCTTTGGGGAATATACATCTTCCTAATGAATATTATACTCGCAAATTTGCTGTTTTTTTGATTTTTAACACAAAACAAATAAATACAAGCTATTTGCTTATTGTTGTTGCTCTTGTATTGTGTTGATATTGGCAGGCTCGAATAAACCCCGTTTCTCGGATCTTTATTCTATTAAATCCACGAATCCTGTTTCGACGAAATTCGCCTTTCGCACAGGCGGCGCGAGGGCAAAGAGATAAGAGAAAAAATAAATCTATTTGCAAGGCGCGCGCATACAAAAAAAGGAACCTGTTAGAGCCATTAGTATCCATAACAGCGCAGCAAACAATTTTTTTCAAATCAATTATCTCTTCAGCAAAAGCCATGGAGGAATGCGCTGACTCCATGTGACAGTGACATATAGTCGGAGTCAACTATAAGATAAATATATGATGTATACGATGCGTGAACGGGAAGAGAGGGCGCTTTTTGTACGCAGATTCCCGTACGGCGAGACAAGAAGCAGCACACCAAGGATGCGACAAAGAGGAGCAGCACGAAAAGGAAAAAAAGAACGAGCCAAAGGAGAATGGAAACGAACGTGCGTGCTATCCATCCTCGCGCGCGCACTACAGTGGTTTCTTACGGCGGTGGCGGAAGCCCAAGTTTTAATCAGATATCGGGCACCCTCTTCCCCCGCCGCGACCCACTGCTTCGGAGGGCACACACAAAAAGTCTTTTACGTCAATCCTATATGTGTACCTTCCACATTGGATGCATATACGCGTTCGTCCACGTCGAAAGATGACTCGACCCGCTCTCTTCCCGCTGATGGCGTACGAGAAGAACAAGAAGAGCACACGCAACAACCCTGACAGGCTCGACACACACAAGCAGCAGCAAGCAAGCAACAACAAAACGGTCGCCGCCGCTTCTCCTCTCTCGTTCGCGCTGCGCTCGGTGCGTTCCTAATACCTAATGCCTTGGCTCTTTGCTAGTTTAGAGTACGTGTGCGCGCCGCCGCGCGTCCCCGGAGAATATTATTAGGATGTATAATCCGGAAAATCAATCCCAAACACACCCTAAACGCTCACTCATGTACGCGTTGCTTGCGCGCCGGCCTTCCTTCCTTCCTTGTCGGCATGGCATGCGTAAAGGATCAATAATACACTATACGGCAGGCGTAGAGGCAATCGCAGCGGCGACGGCGGCGGTGGCGGCAACAGCAGCGGCAGTTTAATAAAGTTTTAATGATGATAAGAAATTTGAACTGCCTGCCTCTAATTGCCTGAGCGCGCGCGGTTCGGGCGCGCCGCGCGCTCCATTGATAAAGGACAACCGACCGACAAGAATAACTTGGCCCTACAACCGCCAGCACCACCAGCATATGAACCACGACTAAACTAGAGAAATACTTGCGCAAAGGGTAGGAAGACTGTGCGCGCTATCGGCCAAAGATATCGAGTGCACCACTTACGCGAGTCACGACTACTATGAATTTTTCCCTAAATTGGACGAGAGCCTTCTTCTGCTTCTTCTTCAATCTTAAGCTACTACTCGTCGACTCCAACTACCCACACGTGCAGTCAGCGAGCGCGCGCACGTTTTACGTTCGCTTCGTGATGTAAAAAGTTTACACAAAAATTGCACCGAAAGCTTTCGGGCGCGCATCGAGTACCTACTACTCTGCGCCAAGTCGCCGAGGACGCGTGCCCCATGCGCGGCGGCGGCGACGGCGACGGCGGCGAGTGACCCTCGAGGCTCCTCAAATATCCAATTAAAGAATTTCTAAGTGCTTCGGGGACAAGCGAGCGCTCGCACTTAACCAAAGTCGCGCGCGCCGCTTCAATTTTATCTTTCGGCGGGCGGACGAGCAGATGGATAAAAATATAGCCACTTGTCCACGTAAAACTAGACGAATTGATGCGATAGCGCGTCGAGAAGATCGATGAACGAAGAAATGCGTTCGCTGTCTGATCATTGAACGCTGCCGTTCAATACCCTCTTCTTCCACTCGTCCTTCGTCGTCCTCTCGTCTTCCGTCTATCTATATTCCCCTTTACGTTTAAAGTCAATACATTATTCAAGCAGCTAATTAGTAGCTGCTTTTGCTGCATCTCCATGTGAAAGTTTTATCTTTCAGACGCAAGTACGCGAGCGCGCGCGCGCGTGCACGTGCAATTGCAATTTCCAACTCAAATTGCAAGGTACCTACCACTCACCTCTCTGCACTGCTGCTGCTGCAGCATGCATGTCTAGTGAAGCATGCATGCGGCAAAAATGATCGCAGATTATTAACTAGCATTTAGAGTTGCGCATGAATGATTATTCATAGTTTTGCCCATTCGCACAAAACGAATGAGCGCGCGCGCACGCCGTAATGAAGAGAAATGCGTGTGCACAAAGCGCGAAAACTGTATCAACTTCCTCATTGACGCGTTCACGCATTGCGCTTCATTTCTTGCACAAAACACAATCTCTGTATATGCATACAGTTAAACAGCTAAGTGGTTTATTACTCTGCTTGATTTATCGTGAAAATTCCACTTTGTTCGCCACGTTCACAAAAAAAGAAAACAAACGCAGCCATCAAAGTCGCCTTTCATTCGACAAGAGGCAAGCAAGATTGATAATGTGCGCGCGCGCGCCCCCCCGAAAGCTATTGTTTCAATTATCCGTGAATGTAATGTCGCAAACATGCGGCGCGTGTACACACACTATTCGACTATTAATTAATTAATTAGCACGAAATGAATATGTACTGTTATATCTTGCTCCTCTGTCGTAATTAGTCAATGGCTTTGCACTAATTAGGCCCGCTACAATAGCGGACGCGCGTACTAGTGTTGCGCCGCGAAAATGAAGAAAGATGAGGCGGCGGTGGCGGCAGCGGCAGCGGCGGCACCCTCGCTTCGAATTTATCAATACAAACTGTTTTAGGCCGACTCGCCAACGACAACAACTTTCTATAAAAAAAAACCTCCTTGCCACAGCAGGAATTATACTCAACTTTTAAAATGCGGATTAAATTTGAAAGTTCATCGCTCAAGTGTGCGCGTCAAGTGTGTTTCTTGTAAACAGTAAACGAGCGACTCAATGCGGTGTTGCAACAAAACAAAACACGTAGATAATTGGATTCGAAGCGTGCAACACGATATTTGCAAAACAACACGAAGAATAAATATCCAGCGTGCAGCACCTGGAAGCGGCAACAACAACGTCTGGATGATGCTGCTCGCACTCGCACTCTTCAAATGTATGATGATCAGGAGGAGAAAAGCAACTGCAGTCGCTTGCGATACATAAATGCATTGCTGCATTCAAAAGCAGCAAACGACGAACGGGTTGGCTGGCGGGCGAGCGCGCAAACGATTGTGCAAACCTGGAGCAAATGCGGAAGAACCCCATAAATAGGAGCAAGCGTTCAACGAGTGCTTGTTTCTCAATGGGAAAACCCATACAGCGCTTGGCGCGCGTCGCATAAATTCATTTTCAGCAAAATAACGCGCGTGCAAATGCGGACGCGGGAAATATGCACTTGCATCTTGTGCGCGCACCGCGTGAGGATTTCGCGTCATTCAAATGGCACTCGAATTAATGAGAACACGATTACGAAATGCTCGTGGCGGTTGATGAATTGAATCGACTCCCTACGGAACGCGCCCAAACGCTATGACGCAAACGACTGCACACACGCTTGTGTGTGCAATAACACGTCGAGAAAAACCAAATTCAAATTGATAAATTCTTCGTCAGAGTGTGTGTGTGTGTGCGCGCGCGCACATCTGTGTTTTGCGTGCGAATATAATCTATCAAAATGCGTATGAACAAATTGACTTTCCAAGACAAGACAGCGTATTAAGCGCCCACACGACGCGCGCGCGTACTTGATTAATCTGTCCCGCGCGCGCGTTTCGATGTCGACCTCGGGAGCGCGTGTGTTCTCCTCGATCGATGTGGATTTCATTAGTGATAAGCTCGAAGGAGAGTCCTCTCTTTTCGACAAGTGCATTATGGACCGGGCGATGCCATCGGACACCACTCTGCTACTTCGATTCGCTTCCGGTCGGCGTCGTTCCGATAGATCTAATCATTGAGCCGTGTTTGTTTTCAACCACCGCCGCCGCCGTCTCTTCAAGTATGTATGTGTCCGCACACGCTTCTTCTCTTCGTTAGCGAACGCGTCCGAGACATTTGTTGGATTTGTGTTGCTCGTATCGTACTGTTCAATCAGCTTGCTGACATTCGGGAACGCGGGCGAGTGGGCGCGCGCGCGCCCGAATTGTACAAAACATCCATTTCCGGTGGCGCGCGGGCGGGGCAGCAGCGTGTATTAATGAAGGAAGGCCAAGAGGCTCACGGGCGCAAAGCTTCAAACAATTGCCGAAAACAAGGCGTCACGTCACGCACGGTGATTCCGCACCCAAGAGGCGTTAAAGCTCCAACGCAGGCTCTTTGAGCCTTTTGAGACTCCGGCGAAACTCATTCGCCTCGCACACGTCACCGCCGCCGCAGCCAACATCGTTGTGACGCGCACGCATTCGTAAAGTGCGCGAATCATGCGGTAACGACCTTACGACTACTACAACCCCAAACCCCAGACACCACCTTCATCTCATCCCTTTCGCACACCAACACATGTCGTAGACGCGCGTTGGAGAGGTGGTTGGTGGCGGTGGTTCCGCTGACTTTCGAAATCCATTTGCGCGCTCGACTTGTGCCCCATCAGCTGCTTTGCTCTGCGCTCTGCAGAGACTAAGTATTCGGCGGCAATCATTCATCGAGGTCGAGCTGCCTGCCGCCCCTTGGAGGCCCCCCCAAAGTAGTGCATGTTTCCATCTCTCATCTTTAACTGGCAGTTTGCCTGCCCTTCCTGTTTGCGCATTTGCCTGACCGAGCAAAACTTGTACAACCGAGAGAGGTGGGTCTCGTTCGTCTATGCATGTGCGCACATGCACGGGCGTGTTGTGTGATGGTCGCAAAAGTCATGAAACAATTTCCCCGAAAGTGTTTGGCACAAACCCCGTCAAACTTTGTATATTACTCTCTAAACGTGTAGGTATTGCAAAACACTAACCAAATGGCGTTTGCCTTTACGTACGGCGACGTTTAAACCCCGGCCTCGGAAAGCTCAAGGTGTGTTTCTGGCTGTGTGAGTTGACAAATCCAGGAAGTAGCATTATTTCAAATGCCGGAATAGAGTATTATTAATAAGTCAACGACGAGCAGCATTTCGGACGCTCGCTGCTGTGGCCCGAATGAATGAGCCACCCAACCAACAACACCCGTTTGACCCGCATCGGCCTGCGTTCTTCGAGCGGATATGTCAGAACATGGTCGAGCATAAAGGATCACAGTCAGAGGAAGCCCCTCTCTTTGTTATTGTTCTTGTTGATGTTAAGTGCCCGACAAGTTTCCAGTTTGCTCGTCCGCAACAATGGCGCGCCCGCCCGCGCACGCAACATTTCGATAAGGTATCCTTATCCTATGCGATCCGACGTCGGCGGCGACGGCGACGGCGTGCAATGTTGTTTCACGGCTTCAAAGTAAACTTTTGCGGTGTGCTGCTCTCGAGCGCAACGCGGGTAGCAAAGAGGCGTAAAGACGACGCGCCGACGACGACAAGAGGGAGGTGTTGAAATTATGTGGGTCTTGTTTGATTTACTCCTTTGCCAACACCGAAAATAATTATGTTGAAACGCAGCACGATGTAGTATGTGGCGCGTGCGGCACGCGTTCCACGACGATTCGCTAAATGCTTGCTACTTTGCAACAATGGCGCAGAGCGCTATCGATGCCGCCGATAATGATGATGATGGTGATGATAGGTGCGAAGAAGAAGAAAAAAACGTTGAGGGCATGTTCGTGATGGCGCGTGAAGCGATTAAGCCGAATGGCATTTACATTTGTACATCATTTATTTCAATTTCGCAAAACGTCTTCGGTGGCCGTGTGCCACGTCATCATCAACGCACACGCCGCGCCGCCGTGTGCTTGCTGAGGCGGCGGTGACGGCGGCAGCAGCAGCAGCAGGGACGCGGCATCAAATGGAATGGCCCAGCATGGCCCTCCTTCCTTTCTTCTCTTTTTGACCCCATTTTCGTTCCAATCAGTGTCGATAAGTGAAACTCATTAACACCCTCCTCGAAATCCCTTATTGCTTTGGGAAAAGTTGCCAATCTCAGTGGTGCGAGCGGCGCAAAAACATCCAAAACCGAACCGAACGTACACATACAATCAGCGAAGAGACTCAGCCAGCCAGCCAACGAGTGAGTGAGTGAAGCAAGGAAAAGGAAACGAATCTAAAGAAGAAGACGAAGAAGACCAAGCAGAAGCAGAAGGAGTCTCTGCCCTTATTTGACACGAGCGATTATTTCTTTTGACGGTGCCTGCAGCGCGCTCCAAACGAATTAAAACGTCAAATAATTGATCCAAACAAATACAATGAAGAAATATTTTCCAATTGAAATGTTCGGTGCGCAATTAGAGAGCGCGCGCGCAAAAAGCGTTTGAGTGATAAATCCGTCTTTTGCTTGCGAGTTTATTTGGTCATAATTTTAATTAAAGCGAGAGAAGAGCCCCAGCCGCCCAAGGAATACGGCAAAGGCAAAACACTCTTTGACCAAGTGAATGCGTATTGTACGTTTATGGACATTGTCGCCGTCTTCTTCGAATGAGCATATATATTCCGGTTACGCGCCACCGCGTTTCTCGCACTGGATACATACATGTATGTATATGCATGCATGTATACTAACGCTCGACTTTACCGAATAAGTTAAATGCATTACGCGCATTAACGTAATTACGGGCAAACGAGGCGCCGCCGCCGCTGTTGCCGTCGTCGAATTTAGTACGAGCTGGCCTCTTCTCTTCGCCTCTCCAATAATCAAATCCCCGTTTGGCAAACGCGCGCCGCCGCCGCCGCCGCCGACCGTACGCTTTCTACGTATGCGCTCTATTTGTGTTCATGTGCCATTGCTGCCGTCGTTGCCGCCGCCGCGCGTAGTCGCTTTTATATTTTGCGACACACATTCCCCATCAGCATGCACAAAGAGAGCTCCAAGCCCAAACACGATTCGTGCATACAATAACTGCCGTTGCCACCGCCGCCGTCGCCGCCGCTACTACACAAACCCGTCCAATACGCGAGCAACATGCAATCGCAATAATAATATAGTTTAAGCATTTCCTCCATTTCATCAAGCAATAAAATAATTATACTAAATGTACTACTTCACGACATTTGAATTTAGTCCTGCTGTTCCACTTATGGCACAATACACATTTGTCGTGCCATTATCAATAAGTAATTTGTTTGCCATCTTCCTACAAAGTCACGTCAGCGTTTAACTCCAAGTTAATTAAATTCCAATTGACATTTTAGATATTGGAGATTTTGATCATATTATAATAATACGCGAATAGCGGTCACTTTACAAAGTACAATAATCGTCTCTCGGCTGTGTGTGTGTGTCGAAAGGGCACAAACCAATTTGCAATAGGGCCGCGCCGCCGCACACCGTCTTGCAATCGCAATCTAAACAGCGTATACGCACACACAATTACCTCCAAAGAGACATGACGAGAGAATATTAATTAGTTCGACTGCGCGCGCGCCATTCGCGCAATACGTGCTTAATTAGACTAATTAAATGCGAATACAATGCGCTTAGTTAGGTCGGTCCTCCTCCTTCCTGCTCCTCCTCGTCCTTTTCGACGTCGCGTCGGTCTCCTTCTCGTATTAGCATAATTGACATCAAGTAGATTGTCTGCTCGACATGCCGCCCGGTGGACAATGTTGCGCGCCTGTCAGCCGACTGCAAAAGCAAAGCGCACAAGACAACACAAGACGACGACGACGACAACGGCGACAGGACACAGCGCATTGATCTTCATGCTGATGCTGAGACAATTTGAATGCTACCTACCTACCTACCTACCTAGCTAGCTCGCTTCCTAGCTACCTCTAGTCTACTCAATGAGAGATTTAAGCGGCCACCCTGGATCAAGTTTGCGTACGAATGCATTAAACTTGTTGATTGCATCGCTGCGATAAACTCGTTGCGTTTCGAGGAAGTTGACTGCTTTTAAGCGAAAAAAATCACTTCTTCTTCTTCTTCTTCATCGTATACTTCTCCACTGCCTCTATGCGTTGCAAAAGTACGCACAAGTCAAGTTTACATCTTGCAACTTTAGTTTAAAAGCTCGCCGAGAGCATAGTCAGTCGGTAAACTACGATGATCACAAATTTAATATTAACTTACAAGCGCGTGGAATAATTAGAACGACGCGCGTCGCGTCAGTTTTGTTTTTCGCGTTCGCGAGTAATTCTCGTGGAATTTTCATTAATTAAGCATTCGCCGCTTTTCTCTCCCTTGCGCGCCCGCTTATTATACGTCGACAAAGAGCGTTTCATGGAATGCGTTTGAATGTAATAGCAACAAGAACAACAACATCAACAGCAGCAGCAGCAACTGATAATAGTACTGGTTGTGTTGGGGGGTGGCTGCTTGCTTGTGTTCGTCGAGAGAGAATCTGTTATGTATCGCAATATGCAACACAATGCAACTTAGTCTTCAGCATAGTATCAGAGTACTTTGGGAATGAAAGCGTCTAGTTATTGCATGCAGCATATTCCTATATATATATATAAAGCATAGACAACGGCATTTGCATTAGGCCGAAACAACAACATTAACAATAACAACAACAGCAACAGCAACAACAATACGCAGCCAGACGCATTTAAGCTTCGCAGCACACTACACGACCCCCAGACGGCGGCTGCAACTCGCCTTCCATAATGCAATCAAGGAAGCGCAATCGACGTTGCAATTTCGCAACAATACACACATGCGCATCGTCGTATAATTCTTGCACTCGAACAACAACAACGACAACAACATCAGCAAACGCGCGCGGGTGTCGATAAAACTCTTACAATGCTTCAACAACAAACGTGATTAGTTGCGCTGCTGCCGTGCACAGCACAATATGGTAGGTAGAGGTACTGTAGGTAGAGTGCTATATGGCAGAGAGCGCGTAATGCAAATTCCCTTTTATTTCTAATTACGTGCGATTCCTGTTTACAAGCATCGTCTACCGAACGCGGTAATGCGACGCGACCTGCGAACAAGGCAAGCACTAACTACAACACTTGTGGAGAAACGCAAGCAAGAGCGCGCGCACACACACACACACACACACACATTCATCGCTAGTAGCTAGTACAGTCTGCCGTTAATTAGTAGTTAATAAATGTAATCATTAGTCTTCTCCCGATAATCATTCATTAATAATTAAAGCCATGGAGGCAGGCGTCTTGATTAGCACAAACTACAACTATGTTAATGCAGTGTTTAAGCTTTAATTGACATTTTTAACGCAAATTCGTAATTAACGATACGACTAAACATTCGTGTGCACGTGTGTGTGTGTGTGTGTGTTTATGTGCATCGATCTATCTATCTATCTCGTTGCTTGCTCTGGCTTGCTTGATAAGAAATTAATTGAAACCCATATTCTCGGTTGCTATTTATAGACGCGATACGTAGCGTACGTGAGAGAAATGTTTTAATTTTGTGCTGCTGCCGGCGTGCAAACTATCAAATATTTTGACCCGGAACGCCTCAACTTGCATTCAGATGAGGCAAGCGCAAGCATGCAAGCAAGCAAACCGAGCGCCGTTAGTGCTGCAATTCCTCTCTTTGCAAGCATCTAATTTGAGCATTTGCAACAAGCGTGTGTGTTATGCATACATATTAAGTTAGCGCCGCCGCCGCCGCCGCCGCTACCGTCATCGTCGACGTCGCCGCCACTGCTGCTGCCGCCAATGCTGCGCGTCTCGCACGCTCCATCTCGACCATTAGGATATTTCACGGTCGACGAGCTCTCATCATCGCATCGCGCAAGGCGCAAAGGCGTTCGTTCGTTCCTTCGTTCCGTTCGTTCCGCGTTCGTTTGGCAACAAACTTGAGCGCAAACTCAACAACCTGAATATTTAACCTAGCGCATATAAAGTTGAGTGAGTCTTGCGCTTCCGCTAACCGACGAATGCATCTCTCCTCACCGTCGGATGCGACATTCAATTAAAATAGTTGTCGTCGCATTTAATTAATGTTGAACACACACACACACACACACACACACGTAATCATCCCAGAGACCAAAGTCTTCTATCATGTCCAGTCTGCTGCTTTAATGGCCAATAAGGCCCGTAAATTACATCCATAAAATTATCGATAAACCGTAATATCAATAAATTAGGCAGCTACATTAATGATAAAAATCACGGCGACGCTGATTAGAATATAGATGCATGTTTAAATAGCCTAGCCTCGCGGTGGCAAAGCTTTTAATGGACTTGTTTTCAATAGTTTAATGCTGTGTTTATTATTATTATTGCAGCCAAATGGCAATGGGATGATGCTGATGGTGGTGATATTTCATAAGAGAAAATGAACCTCACAACTTTTGCCTCCGAGTGCATTAACATTCAACAAATTACTTTGACACGTACGCTAATCTTATGTCAAGCCGGCTGACGAGGCACCCGTATGCAAATGCGCAGCCCCACCGACCCCAAAGGCCAACCGCTAAAACTATATGTATTCAGCCGCCCCCGCGCCGCCGCCGTGGTCTCCGTAGCCCGCACAATGTGAAAGTATTCGGAAGCGAACAAACCAACCGCTTTTGTCGACGTCGCCGTCGCGGCCGCCGCTGCCATCGTCGTCGTCAACATTGTCGCCCGCCGACATCATCACACACAACCGCCGTCGCCATCGTAATCGCCAACACCCTTTCTTCTCTCCTGTGTGCAACGCCACCGCCGCTGCCGCCACCTTTCCAAAAACCCGTACCCTCTCTATATGCATGCGAGTGACTTTGAGTGAGTGGGCGAACGGCGACTTATTCAATGAATCTACCCTTCTGCCGCCGTTACGGCCACACTGCCGTTGCTGCTGCTGCTGCTGCTGCCACTGCCCCCGTCAATAAACTTTGGCGGCGCGATGGTGTGTGCTGCGGTGCTTTGCTTGTCAATTACGCCTGACAGTAAAAACACATTAAAGAGTTGGAGACGCATTCAATGTCCACGCAACTTTTTAGCCCTTTTTTCGCCGTCCATCCCCCATTCTCGCCTGGCTTCCGCGCCTCTAACACAAATCAGTTGTAAAATAAACCATGTGCGCAGCGCGGCGCGCGCGAGGACAATTGGAAAATAATGCAATACGCCGCCACGAATGGAATGGAAACGAGCGCAAACTGAAAGAGGAAAGCTACCACCGAACACTTCCACGGCGGAAAAAGAGGAAAAGTTCACATATATTTTCATTATGCAAGTGAGAAACATTAAAAGCCATTTCTTCTCGTTTTCTTGCGGGACAAGCCAACAACGTCGAGCTTAAAGTCAAGTGCTCGGCTTCGCTTCACTGCCAGCAATACCACGGCGGCGGCGACAACCAGCATGTACCTAACCCACATTGCTGTACAAAATCCGGAAAAGCAATAAGCATTGTGAGTAGCGCTGCTGTGCGCTGCGCTGTGTTGCGCGCCGACACAGAGGGACATTTTAATTTTTCTTTCTTATCCGTCTCTGCACTCCCTTTCACGACAAATTTCAATGCCGCGCAGCAAATGTTTGCATTCTTTGCATTCGCGCGTAATGCGAGCGGCGGGTGTATAGAAAACTTGACTAAACTGTATCTACTTTTACCTATTTGGCTCGCAACGGCGATGCGATGCGATGCGACGCAACGCAGGACGACGACTGCATAATGGACAATTAAATTCTATACAAATGAGTATGCGAATGCGCGCCGTTACCCAGTCGCGTCCTTTGGAGGACAATTACTCTCGCTCACTTTGCGCGCCCGTTGTACTTTTGCGCCATTCTGTATAGTTCCCAAGGAATCACTTATAATTATTAATGTCTCGCTAAGAACGCGTAATAACCACCTTTCACCGACGTTTCCATTCTTCTTGCGCGTATTATAATAAAATTTGCGTGTGCCATTCGAAATAATCAAAGAAATATGCACTAAATATTTACAGGTACGAAATAAATTCTAATTGCAACATACTTAATGCAAGTAGCGACTCTTCCCATTGTATATCTGCATACAAAGTTAGTTGGAAGCATTGCCTTCGAAGAACCATTATTGTGTTATCGCTTTCAACTCAAGATGCCGAGTTATTACTCCTCGCAGCATAATTGCATGCACAACACTAAAGTAAGAATATTTCACTGCTTCAAGAAATGTTATACGCGCTTCTTCGAGTTGATTACTGCGACTACTACTACCACTACTACTACTGCTGCTGCTGCTACATTTATAATAGAGCAATACAGCGACGACGAGTAAAGTTCAAATTATAGTCGAATTCTGATAATAATAGCTTAAAGAGACGTCGTCGCCCGTCGCGCAATTATCTTATGGCTGCTTATTGAATATTCCTCGGATTGCACGCGGCGGCACATTCCGCCGCCTCAGCAAGTTGGCGGCAGAGTCTATAGAATTATTAGTGTTGGATTGTGATTGGTAGGTGTTAATGGAGTTTGCTTTGTTGCACTTTCCATGATAGCAGTAATACGTCGTGCGCTCATTGATCACGAATATTTGCGTTGCGCTTCTGCACAAACTATTCACTCAAATTACATATGTATATGTATAATTTAAAATCGGCAAGCGTGGTACACTAGTATCAAGATAAAATTAAACCAATATTGTGGACTTAAACTCCTCTCTAAATCACTCCTTCCTAGTCGGAAAAAGGATCCACAGAAACCATCAGCAAAAATTTAATTTTTGAAGTATCGACTCTGAAGAAGTGTGCATTCAACTACAGACTCGCGCGCAATTAGCCAAACTTTCCCTCTATGAAACCTAAGAATCTCCTTCCATGGAATCTAAGTTGTAGATGGTAGATGGGTTTTGTTTAGTAGTTGTAATACATAACCCTTTCTGGGTACTTGCCCCTTAAATTGCCCCTTAACTGCAGACTACTCCTAATAGGTCGGAAGAGGAACACCCACAGAAACCGCAATTAAACATTAAAAAATAAAATTTTCAGGAAAGGGGTATCCTCCCCCTGCCTATCCAAGTAAGGCCACTTATGACTACTTTCTTGGTATTCTTCTTCCGACCTTCCAAGAATTGTCAAATTATGAAACTCAAGGTTTTGCTAAGCCGCGGCAGATTTAATAATGCAAATGGCTGAATAGGAAATTGCAATTCCACCATGGATTGATACAATATTTATATTAATCCTAAGCCGAAAAATGGGACGAGATAAAACACGGCTGTGAATAGCAGGAAAAATAAAAAATGAAGATAAACACACTTCTCTTTTGCTTTAAAGCTCCATTAAAAATTATTAATGGGCCGGTGTGTGTGTTCGTGCGCTTGAAATACGCCGGGTTGTTAATAAAATCCGAGTGAATGAACGAGTCACGCCGTGTGCTGCTACTGCCGCCGTTGCTGCTGCTGGTGTTGCTGGTCCATAACAGGAGAGAATCCAAAAGAAGAGAAGAGGGCAGCGAGTGCGCGCAAAGTTGGCGAGTTTGCTTTTAATTAAATCGCATTCATTATAATGGACTGTGACATCGCCAGGAAAAGTGCGTTTCACTCAATTATTTATGCAGCAAATTGATATTAAATCCTTCCGGCCTCTCTCCACAACAGTAGCAGCAGCAGCAGCAAGAGCAACCAAAAAATCGAAACATTACTACAACCCTACTCGCTCAAAACACGCATGCAAATCGCACATTGTGTTTCCGTTTCGGGCAGATGATCCTCGAATCGATCGGATCTGATCAAACCACTAAAGTGATTATCGGGCAAAGAGCTTTTTTATCCATTTTTACGCGGCGACGCGTGTGCGCAAAGGCGAGACACACGTTCGGCCAGGCGGCAGCAGGTCCTCCTGCGGTCATTATCCGAGATAAGCTGACCGCCGGTGGCACTTAGAACCCTTGCAGGGCACGAGCTGCAGGAACGCGCTGGAACCGACCCGTCGTCGTACGCGTGTGTGCCGTGTGCTGCGTGTGTGTATGCGCCACACAGCCGGATCGATAGTTGACACCCAACGCACGCACATCTTGAATTGCAGATGTGGCAACTGCCCCCCAACGTCCAGTCCGCATATAACAACGTGCACGTACAGCGCAAATACACGGATTCAACTGGTTCCTGCCCGTGTTGGTGCTCACCCGCGATGGTGGCGGTGGCCATGTGCTTGTGTGTGCGTGTGTGTGGCGGCTATGCCTGCAATATGCGCGTACAACATGCACAGGGACATTGAAAACGCGCACGCCGCTTTAATAAAATATCAGAAAGGGCTGTCCCGTCGGCTGATTTCGTCGTCGTGCATTTGCGTAACATCATCCTCCCTTTACTCCCTGGTTTGCAACCAACATCGCTGCCGCCGCCGCCGTCGCCAAAGCTTGTCCCTCTGTCCGTTCGTCCGTTCGTTCGTGCATGCATGTGCACATTCAGCGGTTGTTGTTTCTTGCTAACAAGAAAGAACATGCATGCGAGAGCCAGCGCAATAGCTTTCATATTTAATTATTGTGAAATACACCACCTGATGGCTGGCCGCTTTTAATGTATTCTTATCGTTCCTGCCCCTCTTCTTTAGCTGTTGCGCCACGCCAAACTTTGTCCGAGCAACATGCGAGTGCAATAATATACGTGCATATGGAAATATGAATTAATTAGGGGGGCGCCGTTGACTGGAGGAATAAACTTTCTAATTAATATTAGAATTTGCTTTCGATTCTGATTCACCACCCATGCACTCTGCTCGCTTGCTTGCTTGCTGCCGCCCTCGTCGTCACCGCATATTATTTGCAATTCTTTGCAAACGCAAAAATATGTTGCCTCCAGCTTGAAGGAAAATAAGATACATACGCGACGAGTGAAAGAAGAAGAAATTGTTGGAAACGGGGGGTTGGTAAAAATAAAGTGAAAATACATCTGTTAAATATTGGCTGGGCATCTCTCTATTATATTTGGCCGTCGAAGCATGTCATTCTCAATACGCGCAAATTGAAAGAAACCACCACAGCCACCGCCACCGCTACCGCTACCACTGCCGCCGTCGTCGTCGTCGTTGCCGTTGTCATTCGTATTGGCACCCTCATTCTACCAGCGCCGCCGCCAACAACAGTGCCGTTATCGCCGCCGTCGCTCGACACATTGCGATAGCTGCTACTATTGCCAGATTGTCTTGCGCGCTGCCATGCCATGCGGGTGTGACAAAACGATGGTGAAAAGCTTCTTCGACTTCTTTTATACGTTTCGCTTTGCGCCAAACACGCAATTCGCCGTTTCTGCGTTTGCCAATGAAACGCAACGAACAAAAAATACGTCGCGTCGTGCGCGCTCGTCGCTTCCCAATAGATAGATAGATAGATAGATATATGAAAGCTTTCTGCAGCATATGTGTACTTGTCATGTCAAATACGGCGATTCGAGGTGAAGGAGGAGGAATCCGCACACACATATGGAAAATGTGGCGAAGCAAATGCGCGGACACGACCCAATAATGAAGATACCCAACCAATTTTTTCCCCTACGCTTCAGCGCTTCTTCCTTCGTATTCTTCCTTCAACTGTACTACATAGTCATATTTCTTCGTACATGCAAGCGTATGCACTTTTTTTCATGTGCGCGAGCGTAGCGCTAAAATCCATTATTCCATCTGCTCTATTTTTAATCCTTGTAAATGTCCCTATTTATTTCAAAGTTGAAAATTGAAATTTCCCTCGTGCTCGCTGCAAATTGAATCGAAAATCAATTTTCTCGCCGCGCCACCCCACACACAAAGTGTGTGTGTGTGTGTGCAACTGTGTGCGTCTAATGCATCCATCGTTATGGCACACTTCAATGATGAAATTAGTCGGAAACTTGCATGCGCGCATAGGGCCAAAGATAACACGAAATTCTACTTTAACGCTCCCGTGTGATACGTGTCGCCACCACCAACCGGCGCACACCTAAAATCGAAGGGAGCCATCGAATAATACCAATTCACCGTTTAACGCCAACGCAGCCACTGCTGCCGCTGCTGCTGCCGCCGACGCCGCCTTTGCTTGCCGTCAATGTCGACGACAATATCGACCTTCAAGGTGACGCCGCCGCCGGCATTTCATAATAACCGAAACGTGAGCGTCATAAGTAATCACGGCTAAATACGTTTTAATGATCTGCGAATTTGTACACAACGCGTTTGCACAATCGTCAAATCCCGCCGCGAATAAACTTGTGCAATTGTACAAAAATGCACGTGCGTGCGTGCTGTGCGCGTGCTCTGTTTGTAAAGCCAGCAAATTTTTCAACTTTATGCCTATTTGCGTAAAACGCTGGCCGAAGCGAGCAAATAAAAATGTTCATATCCGCAATGAAATTGCAAGTGCAACCAAAATCCTTTTACCCTTTTGCATACGAGTTAGCATTGCGCACACATTTAGAAATCTATATCCGGGATGCGCTTTTCAAACATTTTGCCTCGTGGCAAATGCGTAATATTATTTCATTCGTGTGTGTGTGTATACGCAACCCACCCTGCATACACCAACCTATCTACGTACCCTACTACATCATCATCATTTCAGCTATACATTGGCCTCCATTTCGGATGGAGGCGGCTATGATGCAACACGGCGCGTATAAATGTGCGACAAGAGCGCACACTTGGCACTGTTTCCGGTCATGAGGCACGTATAACCAAGTGGCGAGGACTCGATTCAACAAGCATACATTGAAACGGAACAAAACTGAAATAAAATTAAACCAACCGAAAAAAGCCCTGCTTTTCGCTGTTTTGAAATTCGAACATTTTTTTCTCTTCTGCAGCACTCGCGTGCAAAAAGTAAATACCTTCTAGCGAGTTTACATTTTCATAAATGATAAGTCTATATGCTGTTAGTAAAACTGTTGCTGGTGAAACGCGCAATCGATGCGCCGCACAGTGGTTCGTTTTCTACGTGCGGAGTTCCAAACGACCTTTTTATAGATTTCAGATATGAAATAATTTCTAACTGCCAA